>VDFB02321598.1:120328-206705 GCA_007258455.2 Sequoia sempervirens
TATTTTGGGGGCCTCTAATATTGATTTAAAGGGCTATGTAGACTCAAATTTGTCATGGGATATTGATACCAAGCATAGTACAATAGGTTATGTATTTACAGTTGGTGGGACAAAAATGAGTTGGATCTCAAGGATACAAAAGGTGGTTGTTAATCTACCACAAAGGCAGAGTATGTTGTTGCAATAGAGGCAGAAAAGGAGATGATATGGTTGCAATTTCTCATGGAAGAATTGGGAAAACAATAGGTTGAAAGTTATTTGTTTATGGATAGCCAGAGTGCTACACATCTTGCAAAGAATTCAACCTTACAATCAAAAACCAAACACATTCAATTGAGATATCATTTTATTCGGCCAGTGTTGGAGGATGGACAGGTAAGGCTAGAGAAGATACATATAGATGAAAATCCAACAGATATGTTTACAAAGGTAGTGACAAGGGAGAAGTTGAGCTCCTCTTCAGGTTCGGTTGGTCTTCAAGGTTAAAATTAAATTAGAACAACAGGGTCTAGGGTTCTTATTTCCAATGGGAGTTGCAAAGGCACTGGTGTTATGATCAATCTCCAAGTGGGAGATAATTGTATTTTGGAGACTAATCAGACTCAGATATAAAATATTCACCATTATTTTATTAAATAATTGCTGCACTTTTGTATTTACATATAAATTTACAAATAGTCAATGCTAGAAATGAACATATATTTATATAAATGGTTAAAAATAGTTAATGTAACCACCCAAAAAGAAAAGAGTTATTGGTTGCATTAATGAAAACAAATAGTTATGTTTTGGATTCCTAGGAGCTATACGTGTGTGGGAAGTTATATAGACATACATTTTTGGGTTTTATCATGGTTTTTGGGTATGAAAAATGTGAGAAGTTAGTCATAGATTAGTGGCTGCAAAAACATAGGAGAAGCTTCAAGTACACATAGCAAAGGTTGTGTAAAAAAATCTGCAATGAAAAATGTGGTAAAACGTTGTTGCAAGTTGTAGTAGTTGTTGCACGTCTTTGTAAATGTTATTTGTTGGAAGAATAATATATTTTGGACTCTATGTTTGTGGATGTAGCCCATATTTGGGTGAACCACGCTAAATCTTTGTGTTGTCTTCTTACTATCCATAATTTTTATGTATTAAATTTGTTGTGTATTCATATTTAATTTGCATTTAATTGGTAGTAATTTTCTTACAGTCTCTAACATTAATATTTCTTGTAAATTTTAATTTCACATCACCTTAATCTTCCAACTTTAAATATTAGCCATCAAATAACCTCACATGGATTAAAATTTAAACTTTCCATCTTTTTTGTGTCTTTGTCCTCATGCACCCACATGTGTGAGCATGCCGCCTCATGACACTCCCTTTTTCACACATGTGTGAGAATTCTTTCATGGAAGCATATTTTAATTCCACATCAACCTCACTTCATGCTCCCATATGTGTGAGCATGAATCATCCTACTCTTTTCTATCTTGGAAGTTTCTTATCTCTCCACCTCACCCCTATGTCTTTTCTCACACATGTGTGTGCATATTATTTACATACCATATTCCTTATATATGAGTGAGAATGCCTTCCCTTATACCTCATGAGACACATCTTATTCATATCATCCCCTCTCTTCCTTCTTGTGACACTTGTCACAAGAGTACAACTTCAATCCACACCTCCACTCTCCTCAAATCCTATCCCTACATCAACTTCGCATCTTGGCCCTTAAACTTTCTCATAGAAAATTTATAAATTATATGCCTTCCCTTACAATTTTATTAACATAATCTATCATATCTATATTTTGTTACTTTGAGAATAAATCCATCATATACTCAAGCTATTATTATACTAGTGCATATGGTAATACACATCTTACTGAGCACATCAAGTGGAGCTTTTTGTTGCACTTCACTTTAGCTCAATTGGAGGATCAAAGGAAATAATTTAAGAGGTTTCATTTATTTTGTTTGAATATTTTATTTAACTATTGCCTTGTGTCATTAATTCCATTTTTCATTATCTTTATTCTAGAATGATTAGTGGGACCAACATCTTTGTCACTAAATTTCATTTGAGTTCTAATATTTTTAAATTCAGGTTCATAGTTTACTGTTTGCACCTTGTGTTTTAGAACTTGTGCTTCTAGATCAGAATTTTTACATCTAGTAGTGCTTGCATGTTTTATGTATTTTTTAGCTTTTTGTGCCTCATTTATAATGTTTGTTTGTTGGTTTTGTGACATTTTGTCATCTATTATGTAGGTCATTTATGTTATTTAATCATTTCCATCATTTTTTAACCCTATATTTGTAGGATAACATATTTCATTGTAGGTTTTTTTCTCCCATCCCAATTTAGTGTTTTTTCCCTATAAAGAAACGCATACAAGGATCAACCCTTCCACCTTGTCATTCAACACTTTTTTTTAAGTGATTTTCTCTTTTCTATCATTTTATATTTTTATATTTCTTCTTTGATTTTATATTTATCTGATAACATTATTCCCTATCTTTTTCACCATTTTAGCATTCTATTTTGTAGGACATTACTATTTTTTAAGAAAAATCACTAATATATATTTGTTGGTCTATGCAAGTTCCCAATTCAATGCTTACAAAGATCAATGCTTCCATATTTTAGTATTTTTGTAGTTCAATGCTTCTATTATTTTGGTATAATTCATTGCTTTTGTCTTTCTATTTCTATGTTTTAGCACTTTTATTTATTTTTCGTGCATGCATAATTTATCACCTATCCTCTATGTAGGCTCGCCTTTGTTTTTCTATCATTTTTCTCAAATTCAATCCTAAAATTTTGATCTAATTTATTTATTTAAATAAGTGGTGAATTTGTATACATATATCAAAAAAATATTTGGTGCAAGTTACACTTGTCAAAGAATATGTTTTTTTCTTTTATATCGCTTTACCTAATTGCATCTAAAGTAGAGTAGTTGGTTAATGAACTTTTTTTCCATGTTTTAGAATTTTATGGAACACATGATCTCCCCTTGCACTTAGTGCATTATTTGGGACCAAAATTTTCACATCTTTCTCTTTATCTTAGATTAGGAATTTAGGGTGCTAGTTTATGTGTATGATCTTCCCTTGTGCTTTGTGCAATCTTGGCTGATCAAAAGCATTGAGCACTCCTTTACCTCTAAGAGGCCTACTTGTGGATTTTATCATCCCAATGGATAAAATCAACCACATGAATTTGGTAGGGTATATAAAGGAGGAGAACAAAATTTGTACCTCAATAGAGTCATTATTGTGTTTAGCATAGCCTTGAGGCCCCTATTTTGTCAGGACATAAGGTGAAGTGATTTTTAGTTTTCACATTCTTGTAGACGAGCTCTTGTTCATATATCCAAGACTCATGTACTTTTGTGATATAATGAGTATACCTTAGAGAACTTGTATATCATATATAAACCTTTTTGTTATCCTATTTATGGTGTTTCAAAAAAAATTATCCTTAAGAAGTTACAATATACTTCTGAGTAGTAGAGGTAAAGATCAATTTGGAAAAGTATATAAGCCTCCAAGATAAGGGGTACATATATGGCCCATGAACTTAAATTCCCTATCTATCCATGCTTTTGGTAGATGTTATAAATGTGGGACAATAAAAGGTCACACTCCTATTTGAATAATATAAGAATGTACAAAGTGCTTGAGGTTTTTTCTTGTGTAAAACTAGTGCATGTTTATAAACCTAAACCCTTGAAATTCCAAAGTTATATATTGTGTTTTTTATTTTGTTTGTAACTCTTAATAAGAATCTACAACAAAAATCATCCACATAAATCGACACATTTGCACTATGTCTTGGTACCTTTTTTGTTTGAACATTTTTGATATTCTAGCACTTACACATTTCACTATTCTATCTCTTTATTCTACCACTTTTACCATCCCCATTATTATGCATTTTGGAACTTACACATTTAGTCACATACATATCTTAATGCATACACATCTTAGCACATACACATCTCAAAGCATTTGAATTCCAACCTTCTTGAGCTTTCACCCCATTTTACCATGATCTTGGTCCAAAATTTAGCCCATTCTCCATAGACCATTCTACTTAATCCATCTCACCCTCATAATCCACAATCCATATCTACTGTCCTCCAAAAAATATTCCTTGTTAATAATATTCATCCATTATTTTCCAAAAATCTAAATCCATAATCCACAACCCTTACATGTTTATTCATTCATCCTAGCCTCATCCACTATCCCATATTATCCCAAACCTTAGGTATTTTTTTCCTATTCATCTCATCCACCACCCCATATCATCCCTAAACTTTAGGAATTTTATCCTTTTCATCTCATCTACATCCTATATTATTCCAAGCCTATGATTTTTTTCATCACTTGATTCACCATCCTCTATTATCCCCAATCCTTAGGAATTCTATCCTAATCACCTCATCTCCATATAATATCCAAAGCCTATGAAATTTCTCCATCATCACTTTATTGACCACCATCACACTATTCTAATCCTTAGGAGTTTTTCATAATCAACCCATTCATATCAAATATTAGTCCAATGCTAAGGAATTTTTGTCCTGATATTTATCATCCATATCAAGCACTAGTCTCATTCACTCATCCATTTTTCCTTAGGTCACCAATGTTAACCCATCTATAAGCCCATCCAAGTGAAACACAAGCCTCAAAAATTTTAGTCACATAAAACCCATCCATTTGAAAGACTTATTCCATGCCAATTATTCTAAATTAAACTCACCCTTAGGACTTTAGTCCTACTTAAACCCATCCAGTTTACCTCAATCCATTTTTAATGTCCACCACTCATCCAATTCAAACCTTAGTCCATAACACACCATTTAGTACAACCTTGGATCCTTAGCCTTAATCCAATATCTAAATTAATCCTCCCAAAATCTAATTCCATTTTCAAGTTAAGCTCACTTCCAACCTTTGAATTCAAAGGGATTACCCTTTCTACTCAGTGATAAAAATTTAATCCTCAACTCAAATTTAAATTACCCCATTATCCAAATTTTACCACACTCCATAAACCATATAAAATTTTGAGAGACTTAGGTTACTCATTAACATCAATTAACTTTCAATACCCAGCTTCATAATTCAATGCCCTACCATCTTCAAAAGTAATCCTTAAACAATTTAAGACCCACCTTTAGATCTCCCTTTATCCAAAACCATCATCTAGGACCCTTAATTATTATAGGGAATAACACCCACTTCTTGGGACCCTTAATTATCTTGGGGACCATCATCCAACCCTTTGGACCCTACAATCATCTATACATTCTAAAATATTGATCAAATTTAAAAATCTCTAGGGTTCAAAAGTGTGTCACTTTAACATGCCCATTTTTCTACCCAATAAATTTTACTATGTTTTACCCTCAAGTGAATAATTTATGATGCCAACACTTAGCAATAAATTTTTTCTTTTCAATTACAATAATAATATGCATATTTGAAATAAATTCATTCCAAAATTTCCCATTGCATTACAACAAAATATTACAAAAACACAAGGTAATGATTTCATATTATATAATCTCATGATAACATTTCACATTTAAAATTTTCCATAGAGATGGATACATGATTACATACTTAGCTTCTACAAGCTTATTGAAATAGAAATACAAATGGTCTAGATTTCCTTCCTCAAATCTTGGCCACCAACTGTATGAGGGAGAGCATCACTCAAGTACTTTTCTACCATCCACATAATTGTTGTAGTCTCCCACACATCCACCTAACTAGTAAGATTGCCCTACCCTTCAATGAAGAGATTGGTTTGGTAACCTCATAATTCCAACCTTCCTTGAGCATGGTGATGTGTCTTATATATCTAGAGCTTCCATCAGTGGCTACAACCTACATGTATGGAAATCCTTTCCTAGTATGCAAACTTGGATCATAGTGAGCTGGCAATGTAAATAGTGGCAACTTACACTACTTTGACCAAATTATTCATCACTTAGTACTTTGAGTGGAAGTCACACACTCACCCACCTTTCTAGCTCAAATTTTTTTTGACCATTAATACTCTATACATAGGTTACCCCCTTTCCCATGGATTATCCTAACCCCAAGAATAACCAAGCTAACAACTCATGTTTAAAATGGCATTTCTACTAAAGTAATTCAGAGAAACTTTAACTCTCATACTTCAAAACTTAAGCAATATCTATATAATCTTAACTTAATATAGTACCTAGTAACAACATAAACACTCATAATCAAATATTTAGGGTATATGTGTATATCCCAATAACAAGGTTCAACAAAACTAGATTCATCAAGAATCATTCAAGCTTATTGAAAGAAAATAAATAACCAAGTTCATAATAAAATAATATAAAATTCATTAAATTAATCCTTTTTCCAAACAAAGACAATCTCAAACAAATAACATTAAACATAAAGAAGAGTGATAAAAAACAACATGCCTAGAAATATATAGCCCAATTGACAAATTTGGTTTCCTAGCTCAACCTCCACAAATCCACTTGCAAATCCTTCAAGACTCAAACTAACACCAATATCTATCCTCTCACAAAAAAAATATAAAAAATTGCTAATGCACATACAACTCTTCTTCTCACAAACAACTCTCAATAATTGCAAATGCTCAAACTACTCTCCTTCTCACAAAGCTCTCAAAAAACTCTTGCGCAAAACATACAATAGAATATCAGCATAGAAATCAAAATGAAAAGTGTAAAAAATGACAGAGAAAGAACCTCTATATATACTAAAATTTGAGCATCCAAAGGATACAAACAAGCTAACAAATCTATCACCTTCCTATCAACTAAGCTTAAGGAATGAGAGTTGGCTGCTAAAAACTGATTTACAAGCACATACACAGCTAGCTTCTCAATTGAGAATGAGTCACTCATACCATTGTGATAGTGATGAATTAAACTCAAAAAAGCAAGCTATGGTTTCCTAATTGCATAGTATATCAACTATCTTAGCCAGCTCGTGCTTGAAGACCAAGTCTGATGTTTAGTTTTACTCACTACTATGCATTGGTTAAAAGCACAATAACATACTTCTATTAGCTTCAAACCTCATTGAAAATGGCACCAAATTTCATACCTACATACCATTTATTCATGTGTGGTTGGAAGAAAAAGTCAATGACGTTAAACTCAACTTTTTCTTTCACTTCATGTGCTACTTATAAGACTTTGACTTATTCTTCCTTATGTGCTTTATTCATAGCATTAAGCTTTGGCCATTATATCACATATGGAAATGCTGAAATAATGTGCTATGCTTATAACAAAGCACTTTAATATATATCAAACAATTTATGTAAATATATATTATTAATATACATATCCCATAATATATATAATTATACTCACATGATTATCAAATACATCAATTGCCATTCAATATATATACACATATATCAAAATAATTATATATATATATATATATTTATATACGTATATTAATATATGTATATATGTTTACATTAACGTAACTATATACATATACCTTAATATATTATATATATATATATATCATTATTTTAATATCATACTTAAACACATATATTCGTATATCCATCAATTGTCATATATATATAGTGTGTATATACATATATATATATATATATATATGTTGCATTTGTCTAGTTGATACTCCCATGCATATGGGTTATCCGTTCATGAGCATGCATAGGTATGTCTACCTACGTATACTCATGCACACATATATTCACATGTATGAGTCAGTGATAACTTTAAGAAAACCCCCTCAAAAAAGATATAAAATCCTTGTGAATCTTTCATTTTTTAGGAAAAAATATTGATTTCTATTGGCAAATCTTTCCTTTTTTCGAAAAATATTACTTTTATTGGCGATTTTTTTACATCACTAAAATTTTATAGAATTTTTTTGCGAATCTTGAAAAATAATAGGAAAATGTATTAATTATGATGGAAAATCCATCCAATCTAAAAATAATTCTCATGGAAAAATAGGGGCCTAGGGGTGGAAATTATTGATGGGTTTAAGGCGTAGACTATAATATTTACTTGCCACCATTGTTTTAAAATAAAATATAATAGTCCTTATTGTATTTTGCAAGGTAAAATGTATCCATGATATGCAATTCTCATGGAACTTGAAATTGCTTTTAGATCATTTATTTAACGACCCTCATTGTACTTTGCGATAAAATATACCCACAATCTATAATGCTCATGAGACCCGAAATTGTGGGCCCCATGAACATTACAAATCATGGGTACATTTTACTCATGGAATACAACAAGGACCATTAGATTATATTATAAATCAATGGTGGAAACTAAAGATTAGAAATATGGTCCTAAAGCAACTAATAATTATGATATACTATTGGCGAATTAATATAGATTTCTACTATAACTTATAAAATTTAGGTGAATTTGATCTAATCATGTATCAAATATTGTGGTGAATTTTTGAGTTAAATTTTTTAATAAAATAAATTCTTTGGCTATTCAAGTTAATTTATAGCTCGAACTATTAGCTAATTTTAGATTCCCAAATTTCAACTATTAGCCAATTGGTGAATATTAGCCACTAAAAAAATCACTGGTATGAGTTATCATAGACATGTACATATATGTACATATATAAATTCTATGTATATAGTTCATCAATTAACATATAAATATGAACACACAAAGAAGAAATTTCACTCAACATAAAGACTCAATCACATATCCCTAGTCAAAATATTCATAGAACATGATCATAAGCCAAAAAAAACATTCACAGCCAAGACTGAAGGTTACTTATCATTTCCTGAACTAACTTGACTCAACTAAACCAATCTAGGATGTGAGTGTGTGTATGCTCAGTTAGGCTCATTAAGGGTTGCTAGACCAAGTTCTTCTCCTGAGTGATACTCCCCCTCTCTTCCAGAGGCTTGAATATGTTCCTAAATCTAGCTTAGTACATTGCAATAGTAGTTAGTTGATAACAATACATTCATATACATCATATACTTTATCTTCAAAACATTTAAAACATCATATTAAATTACACATCCATTCACCATATTTTCAAGATACATATACAAAGCATAATCATATATATTAAAGCATTTTAACTCAACAAGGTAAAAGTAAATAGGTAATAACACAAAGGGGTGTAACATATTCCACCCTTATGAATTATCGTCCTCGATGATTTTAAGTATCAAACATGATCACAAAGTATAAAACATAAAACATAAAACATGGCAACATCATTTTTTAGAAACTTTCAAAATCACACAAAACATGAGGAAACTTGTACTTCATCTTAGCATAGTCCTCCCAAGTGGCATAATCTTCTGCATATTGATCCCACTAGACCTTGCATTGCAGAACCTCTCTATTACGTAAGTGAAGCTTACATATTCTGAACAATTTGGCTTGATTGTTACCACTCCTAGGTCTTGTACCTGTAAATCATTCCAATCATTAACATGGTTATCCCCTGGTATATACTTCTTAAGGTATGAGACATGAACGACATTATGCATCCTAGCAAGAGCTAGTGGAAAAGCAATTCAATACACAACAAGGTTAACTTCTTCAAGGACCTCAAAAGAACCTACATAGTGTGGGATAGTTTGGATGACTTTCCAAACTTTAAAGAACTCTTGTGAGGTTTAACTCTCAACAAAACCTTATCCCCTATTGGAAAAATTTTTGGGTACCCACTTGGAATCTGCATAACTTTTATGCCTACCATTAGCTTATGCTAGTCTCTACTTGATAATACCAAATTTCTCTTCCATTTTTTACAACATTTCTGGCCCAAGGCTTATCCCAGCTTATAGGAGTTCAACATTTCTTTCCATACAATGCTTCAAATGGAGCCATCTTAATTGCCAAATGATAAGAGTTATTATATGCAAATTCAACCAAAGGTAGATAATCCTCCCACTTGTATTGTTGATCCATGCAATACATTCTTAGAAGATCCTCTAACACTTGGTTCACCCTTTTAGTTTGACCATCCATTTCTAGATGATACGTTGAAATTATGTTAAACTAAGTCCCAAGCGAAGAAAATAAGGTTTTCCAAAACCTAGATGTCACACGAGCATTTATGTCAGAAATAATCTTCTCAATAATTCCATGCACCCTAATTACCTCTTGAATAAACTTCCAATCTATAACAAGAGCTCCATCAGTTAGATTTTGTGGAATAAAATGAGTCACCTTTGTAAGTTTATCCACTACTACCAAAATGGAATTATTATTATTCCTTGACATTGGAAGACCTTGCACAAAATCCATGTTAATGACTAGCCATTTACTTTCTAGAACTTCATGAGGATACAAAAGACCTACAGGGTGATGATGTTCTACCTTCACCCTTTGAAATTCTAAGAAACTTGCTACAAATCTTATGGCATCCCCTTTCATTCCCTTCTAGAAATACAATGGCTTCACATCAACCAACATCTTAGTTACACCAAGATGTCCAGAATATGGTGCATTATGAACTTATTTCCACACAAAGTTCCTTAATTCCCTAGAGTTAGGTACATAGATTCTTCCCTTAAACCTTAATGAACCATTAGGTTCAAAGTGAAATCCTTCATACCTTGGATCTTGCATATTATCTAAGAGTGCTTGCTTGACTTGCTCATAATACTCATCACCCTTGTATTTTTACAACACTTGAAATCTGAAGTTAGTTTGAGTTAATACCATCAAGGAGATATTCCGCCTACGACTTAGGGCATCGACAACTTTATTTTCCTTTCCCTTGTTATAATTGATAATAAATTCATAATCAGATATCAGTTCCAACCATTTACTTTGTCGTGCATTCAGATTTGGTTGAGTAAGAAAATATTTCAGACCATGATGATTAGTTTTCAGTTCAAAAGGTTTCCCCAATAGATAGTGTCTCCACATTTGCAATGCATGGACAACTATCGCTAATTCTAAATCATGCAAAGCATAATTTTTCTCATAATGCTTCATCTTCCTTGACTCATAGGCTATAACTCACCCATCCCGCATCAACACTCCACCTAAGCCTTTACCTGATGCATCCATGATGACAATAAAGTCGCCATCTAGATCGGGTACCTTCAATATTGTAGTTGTGATCAACTTCTCCTAAAGTTGATCAAATGTTGCTTAACATTTCTTAGACCACTCAAACTTCTTCCCCTTCCTTTGCAATGATGTAATGGGAACAGATATTCCCGAAAATTTTGCAACGAACTTTCGATATGCAATGAACTTTCGATAATACCCAACCAGACCCATAAAAATTCTAACTTCCAATACATTCATAGGAATTGGCCACTCAAGTACTGCTTTAATTTTTTTGGATCTACTACAATCCCATCAGTAGAAATCACATGACCCAAATGTTGCACTTCCTTTTGAAAGAAGATACACTTAGAGATTTTCTCGTACAACTTATGCTCTCTTAAACGTTGGAGAACAATCTCTAAATGTTGAAGATGTTCCTCTTTATTCTTGAAGTAAATTAAAATATCATCCAAGAAGACCAAATCAAACCTATCATAGTAGTCCCTAAATACATTGTTCATCAGGTTCATGAATGTTGCAAGTGCATTCATGAGTCCAAAAGGTAGGATTCTGCTCGTAATGATTGTATCTATTCCAAAAATTTGTTTTGAAAATGTTTTCATCCTTTCAATCCTTAGTTGATGATAACCTAATCATAGATCAATCTTTGAAAACACTACTGCTCCTCGCATCTAATCAAAGAGATCAATGATACATGGTAATGGATATTTATTCTTTATCATTGCTTTGTTAAGCAATGATAGTCAATACATAAGTGTAATGTACCATTTTTCTTCTTTACAAAGATCACTGGAACTCCCCAAGGTGAAACATTGGGTCTTATCATTCCTTTGGACAACAATTCCTCCAATTGAGCTTTAAGCTCCATTAATAATGTCGTGTTAATCCTATATGGTACCTTAGATATAGGCTCCGATCTTAGAACTATGTCAATGGAGAAATCAAACACTCTCTTGCGAGGCATTCCAGGTAATTCATTTGGAAATACATCCACAAAGTTCTGTAGGATAGGGTATTTCTCCATTTTTAACTTTCCCAATTCCACCACCTCACAATCTTCGTCTTCTTGGAGGCCTCGAGATCCATAATATACTACACATCTTCATAAATGGATTTATTGTATTCCTCAAGTTTCTCCATTTTTACCGTGAAGACTTGACAACCTTTCTTCTTCACCCTATGCATCTGTATGGTGAAAATTTTCTATAACGTGACTTCTCTAGGTGTTCCTTGCAATGACACCCAGTTTCTAAGATCATCTAAGCATTCTACTATTTTTGTTTGACAATCTACTTTGGCCCTATGTTTCCATAGCTAATTCATCCCTAAGATGAAATCATATGAACCTAATGGGGCTATGTACAAATTCACTTTCATAGAGAAACTCAAAAGTTCAGCCCTTGCTTTGAATAAACATTGATCTATGTCCATGGTTCTTGTCTGGTTTGTGTACTCAATAATCCAAGAATTTTCCATATAACCAACCTTTCTAGAAATTTGACTAGATATTCTAGGAGAAAAAAAAAAATTCATAGCACTGGTATCAATTAAAATTAAGATGTGTGTACCAAACAAAGTACCTAGAATTTCCACTAGAGTGATCTAGTACCCTACTTGTTGATTGTCCAATGTTGCATTAATCCTTTGTTGAAAGACAACCATTGAGGAGGAATAGGGTTACCATCTGGTTGTGACCTTGATGGTTTGTTGGGACACTGATTTGCAAATTGATCTCCACCACACGTAAAACATTCTTTCAATGTTGCGCTCCTTTTCACTGGCCTTCTAGAATTACCATCATTCCCACCAACATTGTTGTACTTGTTCTTGTTGTTCCCCCTACGTTCACTTCTTGGTTCATTCCACTTATTACAGGGTCCCTTAGCCCCTTACCTTTCAAATTATTTCTCTTCACTAACCTTCTTCAGAGCTTGATTGGCTTGTGGCCAATTGAACTTCTTTCGATTATTTTCATAGTAGTTTGAGATAGCTTTAATCCTTTGCTCTTGCTTAATTGCTTTCTCGTACACTAGGTCCATGGTAGAAGGATTGTGTACATATACCTCTCCAACTATTTGGTTATTGAGACCCATGATGAACTTCTTTATGTGAAACTAATCATCCTTTTGGTACTATATAGGAGTGAATTTTCACCCCTCAAGAAAATTCCCCTTTCACATACCCTCACCTTAGAAAATCAAATCTAAAGGTAAAATTCCACATCACCCACCTGCCTTCCATCCACCTGGAATTTGTCCTGTAAGTCGGTGAGAGAATATTTGTTAGGGACGCACATGCAATGCACAAACTTCCACACAGTGTGTTGTTGTCCCCGACAGATTCCAGTGTCTGAAGTTGGTAGAGGCATTACACACCCGATTGGAGTTGAATTGTAACATCCCTCTTCAACCAACCAACCCAAAAATGGAAGATTCTTCTCATCCCACCTTCAAAAACATTCTCCATTCATTAATTTCATCTTCTAGCAATCTTCTACACATTCACTTGATGTTCTTTCACATTCTCTTAGCAATTCATTCACTTCTCCACACTCTCAAGCAACATTCTAGCACTTCATTATGAGCATTGCAACAACATTGACACTCCATCAACTCCACATTGCAAGTGTGAAGAAGCCATATAAATGTGGGCTTGGAGTCTTGCGATACCTCCCTTCATCACCACTATGGATGTGGTGACTTTTCCAAGTCTATACCTTGCATTCTCCCTCCATTGGCTGGTGAGCTTTTGGGTGGAGGTGGTAATGCTTCAATCCTCTCCTTTGTGATTTGATAGGGTAGCATTTGTCTTTTGTAGTGTTAACTGTAGTACTTTCTACTTTATTTATCACATATTCTACTTCATTGCTTTCTGGCTATTCATGGAGGTGGAAACACCAAAATGAAGGTTTGACTGAGGCAAGCCCCTTTACAACCCCAATTTTCCCCTCTTGCTTGTGTGTAGGTGAATGTGTGCATGAAGCTAGCTAGTGAATTGATGCTTTTGTGAGATCATCTTCATCACTCTAGCTTTCATCTACTTGCTTTATCATCTCTGCCTTTATTTCCTATACTTTCTCATTATGTTTTTCCCATCAAAATCTACTGGCTAGGTTGTCAATAAGTTTTTAGGTATTTTTTACTATACTTCATATTTTCTGGCCGTACAGACATCAACACGCTAGAGAGACCCTAGCGTGTCGCGTTGTGGTCCCAAAACTACAATGTCATCCTCGGAAAGAGAGTTGTCTGAGGTGTAGTACCAACTCCAAAAAATAGCTCGCCTAGCCTAAACCTAAAGCTTGGGTTTGTAGAGTGACATAAGTACTACATAGTGCTCTTCATTCTCGATCCTCATCCAAAAACATCCCTTTAGAGTGAAGTAAGTTAGGGCAGCCCTCCGCTCTTGGCTCTCCATGACCTAGGGACTTGACGTGGTTGGTCCCCCTCTCTTATATTTTTGGTGAACCTGACATGATCAAAGTCTTTCCATTCACTTGTGTTAAGACTTTTCCCCCGCGCCTGGTGGTTGTCATAACCCTGAGTGTTGTGAAGGTTTATGAGCATCACAACCTAGTCCAAAACTTCTAGGTACATTGTTAGAAGAAGTGTACAACACTTATCGATGGAGAAGGAGAAGGTCACTTCTAGTTTCGCCTCCAGTTTCTCCACTAGTTTTCCTACAGGCTTCACTGACGAGATGGGTTTTATGGATGAGACCACTCGCATTCCTACCCCTCCAGCATCCCCTACAAATTCATTTGTGGATGAGGATGAGGCTGTGCATGTCCCTACGGAAAACCTTTTGGCATTGGATAATAGATTCAAAGACCTTATGAATCATTTGGAGAAATCAACAAACATGGTGAGAGTCGCTAGGCTTACTAGTGAAGTGAGACATTTATTAGAGAAGGATCGAATAGACATAGATTTCTTACATGGCCTTGCTAATCTAACTGAAGCTTATGTCCCTTCATATAAGACTAGATCAAGTACTACCCAAGGGGAAGTGCTCGATACCTATGAAAGACACAGGAATTTCAATGCCTACCACATCTATATACATGGCCAAAATGGGCCCCTCGATCAATGTCTTTTCTACTTCTCAAAATCCCCCTACTATCAAGGCTAGTAAAACACCCCTTAGGTTCACTTTCACCCCTCCTACTGACCCTAGTGGTGGGGACTCCGATGGAATGAGCGGCAATGGCTTTGGTAGTAGAGGTGGTAATGGAAAAGGAGGCCTTGGCAGAGATCATGGTGGTGGTTTCAGTAGTGGAGGTGGCTTTGATGGAGGCCCTACTAGGGGTGGGGGCTCCGGCGGTGGTCCCAAAGGTGGCCCCAGAGGTGGTTCTAAAAGTGGTTCTAGTGGTGGTGGTTTTAGAGGCTCCACTGGTCCGTTGTCATCTACTGACCCTATTTTGAACAACCTGCTTTAAAATATGGGTCGTATGCAAAACCAGCTGGCGAGTCTCTCCTAGGCCTTGGCCCAGCCTATCTTTCAACCCTTTTTCCAACATGGCCTATTGTCAGTAATAGTCCTAAGTACTCCCTTCCCATAAGGAATGGTGATTCCAAAATTTGAGAAATATGGTGGAAAAGGGGACCTGCAAACACATGTGTTCGCCTTTAATGCCTTGTGTATAAACTTCTTCCATCATGATGCATTGATGGAAAAATTATTTCCTTGATCTCTTAAGGATACAACACTCGAGTGGTACTGTTCCTTACCTGAAAACTCTATTTTCTCATTTGATCAACTTGTAAATTAGTTTCTCCAATAGTTCCAAGCTAACATCAAACCGAAGATGACCTTTTCAGATCTCATTCGATGCAAGCAAGGGGATAATGAGAAGATAACTAATTTTATAGCATGATATTAAGCGCTCTTTTCTCAGATCTCGTACCTGTTTCCTGATTCTAATGTGCAGAAGGTGTTCATAGGAAACCTATAGAGACCATGGTAGGCAAAGTTTTCCCTTATGAAATATCAATCTTTCATGCATTTGTGTGTGACATTACGAGAATATCAACAGATGGTAGTTCAGTTTAGGGGATCCTCTTCCCACTCCTGTTCAGAAGGAAGATCTATTGTGTCAATCTCAGGAAGAGGTAAGGTTGTTGTGAATGTAGTAGTTGCAATGAATGATAACAGCCTTAGATGCAACAAAAATTTTATAATGCATAATCTTATTCTTCCATCTCGCAAAAGTTGCTAAAGGATAAGATCATAACTTTGGAGAACCCTTGACCTCTAAAGGAACCTTAACCTGATTGGTACGATGCAAATTCCTTCTATCAGTATCATCGAGTCAATGGACATGATAGCGAACATTGTATGCACTTGTGTCATGAGATATAGGACCGCATCAAGGAAGGTACTATTTGTTTCGATGGGAGTAAACTAAATACAAATAAATTGTTAGCAAAAGAAAATAGTGAGTTGCAAATATACATGGACCCATTCCCATTGCATTCTACTAACTTAATTATTGATCCCTCTGATTCTACCACTCAACCCTTGATGTACGTTAACATGGTCATAGTTACTCCTTCCACGCAACCTATGACTAGTTCGCCAGACATGACATTCACCTCGCAAGACCTGCCCTTGAATAACAAGCCCTCTCCCCTTTACATTCCCACTCGCCTCAATGGGAACATTGTTACAAGATCTTAGTTGGCCCCACGAGTCAAGTGAATGTTATCACAAAGGAGATGTTGTGGTTGAATTCATTGCAAAAGGAGGAGTGTGAAGAAACAAAATCTATCATTCATATACATGATGGCCTCTCTCTCAAGCTGTATGGCTCAATAACTCTTTTTGTCCTAGTTGGGCCTAGGCTTGTGAACATAGCCTTTGATGTTATCCCATAATCAAATTTGTTTAGGCTGAAGTTAGGCATACCTTGGCTAGCTTCCATGAACGAAATCACTTTTGTCATTCATAAATTTCTAAAGTTCTCCCATGAAGGTGTTGTGCATGTCGTACATGACACTAGGTACCAAATGTTGGTGTCTCATGGGAGCTACTCATTGGATCATTTTTGGCCCACCTCGGTCGGTCCGCTTCCCCCAAGAATGGACCTACTTTACCTAAACTATGTGAAGTATAAGACCGGAGGCAAGGGACAACCAAAATTGACCCTTCTTGTAGTGCAACAACAAGCTACCTCCTCTTCTTGAAAGGGAAAGGAGAGGCTTACCTGTCCTCAGGGTGCCCCTTCCACTCCTCTTTCTGAAGAAGAGTTTTGGATGAATACTCCTAGATTCTACATGAGAAGTTTGATGGTGCTTGCTTGGTGCAAAGCTAAGATCAGGATATTGGATCTTCCCACTGTGCCCCTTGGACCTTGGCCTTACCTATACGGTTGAAGGAAGGGTCCCTACGGGGAATCCTCTATGTCTCAGCCTCTGTAGCCTCCTATCGCTCTTGCTCCTAGAGCAATGAATGGGAAGAAGCTCATTGTCGAGGCACTATATCTAACTCCCCTCCTTATCTCTCAAACTCCTCCTGCTCCGGTTCAGGAGCTTGTCCCTCCATCAGAGACGACTGTGATGGACACTCCTATGGTCAAGTAGGAGCCTCCTGTCCCTTCACAACTCCTGACCTCTAGCTCAAAGAGTCACAAAACATGCCTTGCACATGAGTGCAAGCATTGGTGAAAGGTTTTGGTAGCTGAATAGGTCGTTTTGTACAGAAAGGAAGATGAATTGACTACCCCTATTTCAGGGCCTCCTAATGTGTCTTCCTCTCTCCCTCCCTTTGCTTCCATTCAAACAAATTTGGTTTTGTTGTCAACTCCCCTTGTGAGTGTGAATGCGCCTAACCCTAAAAAGGTTCAAGTGTTTGTCACTCCTTTGATTGAGCTACCCCTTTTGATGTCCCTCCCAAAAATCCCACCATTTTCTAAACTCGTGGACATGCCGAATACCTCGGTGGTGTCTTCCGCGGTTTTCTCCTCCTCTTCTGTGCCTCTCACCTTGTTTGTGGGGAGTTCACATCCTTCGACGAAGTAGAGAGTGGAAGTTGTCCCTTCTAGAAATGGAGGGCATAAGAGGATCCCACCCTCTCCAAAGGGTAGTCCGCGCTAGCTTGTTTCATCCTAGTGATGGAGCTAGTTTTGACTTCCCCTGAGTTTGTCACTACTCCTGAGTCATTCAGTGAGCCAATCAGTGAATTTTGGGTGTTGTCCTCCCCATCCATTGAGGTACGACATGGCACTCCTGGAAAGTGCATGTTTAACTCTTTGGATGAAGTTCTGGCCTTGTTAGTGATCTTCAAGTTTTCCAAATTATGGTTTGCTTCCTCGACAGTTCAGGTATACATTTCTAACCCTACTAAATTTTCAATCAACTTTACCAAATGCTCATCGATATTCACACTCGCTAAAGTGGGGGAAAATGTACAGGAGTGAATTTGCACCCCTTAAGCAAATTCCCCTTTCACATACCCTCACCTTAGAAAATCAAATGCAAAGGAAAAATTCCACATCACCCACCTGCCTTCCATCCACCTACATTTGTCATGTACGTCAATGAGAGAATATTTGTTGGGTATGTGCATCCAACGCGCAAATTTCCATGCAATTTGCTGTCGTCCCTGGCTGATTCCTGCATTTGAAGTTGGCAGAGGAATTACACACCTGATTGGATTCAAATTATAATGTCCCTCTTCAACCAACCGACCTAAAAATGGTAGATTCTTCTCATCCCACCTTAAAAAATATTCTCCATTCATTCATTTCATCTTCTAGAAATCTTCTACACATTCACTTGATCTTCTTTCACATCCTCTTACCAATTCATTCACTTCTCCACACTCTTAAGCAACATTCCAACACTTCATTTGAGCATTGCAGCAGCATTGACAGTCCATCAACTCCACATTGTAAGTGTGAGATAGCCATAGAAGTGTGGACTTGGAGTCTTGTGAGACCTTTGTTCATCACCGTTGCGGCTGTGGTGACTTTTCTAAGTCCATACCTTGCATTCTCCCTCCATTGGCTAGTGAGCTTTTGGGTGGAGGATGTAGCGCTTCACTCCTCTCCTTTGTGGTTTGATAGAGTAGCATTTATATTTTGTAGTGTTCATTGTAGTACTTTCTACTTTATTTATCATATATTCTACTTCATTTCTTTTTGAATGTTCGTGGAGGTGGAAACACCAAAATAGGGGTTTGATTGAGGTAGGCCCCTATACAACCCCAAAAATTTTCCCCTCTTGCTTGTGTGTAGGTGAATGTGTGTGTGGAGCTAGCTGGCGAATCAGTGCTTTTGTGAGATCATCTTCATCACTCTAGCTTTCATCTACTTGCTTTATCATCTCCACCTTTATTTTTTGTACTTTCTCATTATGTTTTTCCTGTCAAAATATACTAGGTAGGCTGTCAATAATTTTTTAGGTAGTTTTTATTGTACTTCATGTTTTTTGGCTGTATGGATTCCAATGCACCAAAGAGATGCCATCGCGCCACGCTTCCATTCTAGAACCGCATTGCTTCCTCGGACAGAGAGTTGTCTGAGGTGCAGTACGAACTCCAAAAACTAGCTCACCTAGCCTAAACCTGAAGCTCTAGTTTGTAGAGTGACATAAGTATTGCATAGTGCTCTTGATTCTTGATCCTCATCCCAAAACATCCCTTTAGAGTGAAGTAAGTTAGGGCATCCTTCTGCTCTTGTCTCTCCATGACCTGGGGCCTAGATTTTTTTGGTACCCCTCTTACAAGTACATAGGTACGTACCTTAGGAGGCAAGTGAATTTATCCTAGTATTCATTCACCAAGGAATCTCCTTGCCTCAGGCTCTAGAAGTCTATGAGCTTTTGATCATAGAAAAGTTGAGGTAACCACCATTTCTAGAAAATCTCAATGAACTCACTCCAAGTAAGCCTTAAGGAATTGAGCCCAAGCTCCATCTTTTTATTCATCCACTGGTTGGATGCTTCTCTAGCCAACTGAAAAGCTCCCCAAATGGCTTTATTGAACTTAGAGTAATTCCTTATTTCAAATTACTTTTCCAACTTTGTGAGCCATGCCTCAGTTACATCCCCACTAATACTACCTTCAAACTTTGGAGGTGTGATCTTTCTCATATCTCAAAATAGCTCACTTTCCAGTCATTTTCTTTTGGTTCCCTATGACATGAACTATGATTCATCATCCTCATATTGACTTGATTGAGTATGATCATGGGAATTTTCCCCCTCTTCATCATTAGGAACTTCTTCTTCCTCTTTATCAACTTCTCTTAGCTCCTGCTCGAGGTTCCCAATTCTTTCTCTTGTTTCATCCATCATGGCCAAAATGCGATCCAATTTAGGTTCAACATTTTCTAGACCTTGGCCTACTTCTTGACTTCCCCCAAGTTTAGTTCTTGTTCTAACCATTTTTTACAAGAAAAGTTACACCTGGAGGTTTCATTTTTAATTAGATCCTAAGAAGGTTTACTTAATGTACTAGAAACATTCTAAAAGAACAAATATTCACACAAAATAAATTCATAGAAGAACCCATACACAAGTTTTTGGTCAAAACATGATTTCATTAAGATCAAAAATCATTTCAATATCCTTGCATTTACATGGAATGAATATTCAAATAGTTTAAGGGAGAGTATCCCTCAGATTCACTCTTTAAAACATAACTTGGTGGGGTATACCCTTTAGATTTTTGTTCACATACGTTGTAGAAAGGGAAATAAACCTCAGACCTATCCTCAGATACATAGTTTTGGGGAACATATCCCTTCAATTTTCCACTTGAGGCTATTACAATAAATTTTGATATTGGAAGAACATGAGGGTCCCTAAAGATCATGGCAGGACTAACACTACATTCAGAGGGCATGTCCCTAGAAAGTGGTAAAAACTCTAACTTGGCTGAAGAGACAAGAGGTACAAAGTCGACCACCTCTTGCATCCTCTTTCTCTCTTGAATGATTTGTGATAGGGAATTACTGATAGTCTCATTGTCACTTAGCCAAATAATAATGTCATATTTGGTACCCTTAATGGTTCGAACAATGGCTTCCTTTTCCTTCTTGGCCCTTAGGTAGTGTTTATTACCAATTACTGACTTCCTTATAGTTAACCTGAGAAACACCATCTTGGCACAAGAATTCCAAACATTAGGCTAATATAATGTCGGATGGAAACATAACAAGCAAATAGGTTCCAAAGCTAAACCTGGTAGCTTTGATACCACTTGTAACATGCCCATTGTTCTACCCAATAATTTTTACAATGTTTTACCCTCAAGTGAATAATTTATGATTCCAACACTTTGCAATAAAAAAATTATTTTCAAATACAATAATAATATGCACATTTGAAATAACTTCATTCCAAACTTTCCCATTGCATTACAATGAAATATTACAAAAACCCAAGGTAATGATTTCATATTACATAATCTCATGATAACATTTCACATTTACAAATTTCCATAGAGATGGATACATGATTACATACATAGCTTCTACGAGCTTACTGAAATAGAAATACAAATGGTCTAGATGTCCTTCCTAAAATCTTGGCCACTAATTGCATGAAGGAGAGCATCACTCAAGCGCTTTTCCACCAACCACAGACTTATTACGGTCCCCCACACATGTACCTAAATGGTAAGATGGACCTACCCTTCGACAAAGAGATTGGTTTGGTAACCTCATAATTGTAGCCTTCTTGAAGCATGGTGTTGTGTCCTACATATCTAGAGCTTCCATACAGTGGCTACAACCTACATTTATGACAATCCCTACCTAGTATGCAAACTTAGATCAAAATGAGCTAACAGTGTAAATAGTGGTAACTTACACTACTTTGACCAAAGTATTCATCACTCAGTACTTTGAGTGGAGGTCACTCACCCACCCACCTTTCTAGCTTGATTTGGTTTTGACCATTCATACTCTATACATAGGTTACCCCCTTTCCCATGGATTATCCTAACCCTAGGAATAACCAAGCTAACACCTCATGTTTAAAATGACATTTCTACTAAAGTAATTCAAATCAACTTCAAATCTCATACTTCACTTGACTTAAGCAATATCTATATAATCTTAACTTAATATAGTACCTAGTAACAACATAAACACCCATAATCCAATATTTAGGGTATATGTGTATATCCCAGTAATGGGGTTCACCAAAACTAGACTTATCAAGAACCATTCAAGATTATCCAAAGAAAAAAAAACCAAGTTCATAATAAAATAATATAACATGCATTAAATTCATCCTTTTCCAAAAAAAGGAAACCTCAAATAATAACATTAAACATAGAGAATAGAGTGATAGAAAACAACATGCATTGAAATATATAGACCAACTAACACATTTGGTTTCCTAGCTCAACCTCCACAAATCTGCTAGCAACTCCTTCAAGACATAGCCTAACACCAAACTCTAGCCTCTCACAAACAAACTATCAACAATTGCTAATGCACATATAACTCTTTTTCTCACAAACAACTCTTAATAATTGCAAATGCTCAAACTACTCTCCTCACAAAGCTCTGAAAACACTCTTGCACAAAAAATACGACATAATACAATGTAGAAATTAGAATGAAAAGTGTAACAAATGGTAGAGAGTACACCTCTATATATACTAAAATCTGAGCATCCAAAGGCTAAAAACAAGCTAACAAATCTACCACCTTCCTATTGACTAAGCTCAAAGAATGAGAGGTGGCTACTAAAAAAAATAATTTACAAACACATACATAGTCAGCTTCTCAGTTGAGAATGTCACTCATACCATTGTGACAACAATGAATTAAACTAAAAAAAGAAAGCCATGGTTTCCTAATTGCATACTATATCGACTATCTTAGGAAACTCGTGCTTGAAGACCAAGTCTCATGTTTACTTATTGCTATGCATTGGTTAAAAAGCACAGTAATAGACTTCTATTAGCTTTAGACCTCATTGAAAATGGCACCACATTTCATAGCTACGTGCTCTTTATTCATGCGTGGTTGAAAGACAAAGTCAGTGACGTTAAACTCAACTTTTGCTTTCACTTCATGTGCTGCTTATAAGTCTTTGACTTATTCTTCCTTATGCACTTTATGTGTACCATTAAGATTTGGCCATTATATCACATATGGCAGCACTGAAATAATGCGCTATTCTTATTACAAAACACTTTAATATATATCAAATAATGTATATAATATATATATCTCATTTTATATATATATATATATAAAATTATACTAATATGATTATAAATACATCAATTTCCATTCAATATATATACACATATATCAAAATATTTATATTTATATTTATATTTATGTATATTAATTTATATATTATATATATAACATTATTTTAATATCATACTTAAACACATATATTTGTATATCCATCAATTGTCATATATATACAAAGTGTATACACACACACATATATATGTATGTGTGTGTGTGTGTGTCACAATTGTCCAATCGATACTCCCATGTATATGGGTTATCCGTTCATGAGTATGCGCAAGTACGTCTACCTTCATATACTCATGCATGCATATACTCACATGTATGAGGTATCGTAGACATGTACATATATACATATATACATTCTATGTATATACTTCATCGATTAACATATAAATATGAACACACAAAGAAGAAATTTCACTCAACATAAAGACTCGATCACATATCCCTAATAAAAACATTCATAGAAGAATATCATAAACCAATACAAAACATTCACAACCAAGACTAGAGGTTACTTACCATTTCTCGAACTAACTTGACTCAACTAAACCAATCTAGGATGTGGGTGTTTGTATACTCAGTTAAGCTCATTAAGGGTTACCAAACCAAGTTCTTCTCCTAAGTGATACTCCCCCTCTCTTTTGGAGGATTGAATCTATTCTTGAATCCAACTTAGTACATTGCAACAGTAGTTCGCTGATAACAATACATTCATATGCATCATATACTTTATCTTCAAAACATTTAAAACATCATATTGAATTGCACATCCATTCACCATATTTTCAAGATAGATATACAAAGCACAATCATATATATTAAAGCATTTAAACCCAACAAGGTAAAAGTAAATATGTAATAACACAATGGGGCGTAACAGTCACATCCATAGTCCAATATTAGAAAATCAATCCTTTCATCCAAACAGTTTACCCAACCATCTATTCCCACCTTTTGGAATCATCCAATCCATCTAATTTATCTATAAACATCATCTAACAATCACCTGTAAGACTACCTAAGGTTCCATTTGGGATCCAACATCCCTTTCCAATATAATCATCCAATCCAACCATAACTTTAGATCTTGGATCTAAAAGGTTTCCTCCTTTTTTAATCCTTTGATCCAAAACACACTCATCAACAATAAAAAATATTATTTAACAAAAAAGACTAATGGCTCTCATCACAAGGAATAATACTAAACTTAGAATGCCTAAAGAAATCCATTTCATGGTCAATCCCTCATAGAATGGTTCCTTTTAATAGGAGAATCATCCTAAATGCACCATAGAGATAGTGATACCAATGAGGACACTCCAATAAGCTTGAGTACACCATTGATCCCAACAACCTCCTCAGTTCCAAAAAATGATGTGATCTCATGAAGAGATTCATAAAAAATAAACAAAGATGCAATCCTTAGGAAAGTTATTGAATCAAGGGATAAATTTCCACATTATTATGACCTCTCCATCCTTAACAACATAGCACGTACCTCAACCCTTTAAATCTTGACCATGCCCATGCTAACCTTCATCTAGACCATAATACAAAACCCCAAGCTAAAAATTCCTTCACCATCAAGGGAAATGATACACATGAAAACCATGAGCAATATCCAACATGAGCCTCCAACCAAAATAGTTTCCTAAATCCCCTTTCTACTACTCTAGCCACATCTACCATTGACACATGGTCTAAAAGAAAACAAAAGGCTTCTCAAGATAAATTCATCTCCATCCCAAATAACCAAGAAAAATCCCATATTTCCACTTCCAATATGACCATTCCTAATTCCCCTCCTAAGGTCAACCTTAATCTCTTGGTTTGCACACAACAACACCAACATCTCAAATCTCCTAAACATGAATAAAAATTTCAACCACTACCATTGCAATGCAACTCATCATTTGACCAAGAATTCCAACTCATGAAAGATGTGATTAAAGGACTCTACGATGGGATTCATAAAATTTCATATAACTTTGAAGAGTTATGTCACTATCCTTTTGATCACTCTATTTCATAAATTTTGTCTCCTCCTTTCTTTTAGATTCAAAAGTATGAAAAATACAAAGGGAAGGGTAATCCTAGGGAACATTTCAAAGAGTTCTTTATGAAAATATAAGAAGTTTTACATGAGTATATGTACTTACTACGACTTTTTTCCCATAGCTTAGGTGGGAAAGCACTTGAATGGTTCTTGCAACCAACCTAAGGGGTCCAGCATATCCTTTGGAAACCTAGTCAAAAAATGTGTAAAACATTTCTCCTACAACATGGAACATGAGTTAACCATAATGGACCTTTACAAAACTAAACACAAATTAAGGGAAAGATTTTTTGTCTTTCCTCCAATAATGTAGATCTTTGGCTAGTAGATTCCCATGGCCAATACCAAAAAAACCCCATACACATTATTGTTACTAGTCTCTACCCAGACTTGACATTCTATTTACAAGTGTAATGTGTCACTTATTTTGACAAGACCATACAAAATGACATTCAAATTGAAAAGGCCCCCATTGCTAAAGGGGTTAATAAAATATATTCAAAAGACTAAAACTAAAACAACAAATCAAAATTCTCCAACAGTAAACCCAAATTCTTTAACAAGAATAAAATATAGTTAGAGATGAGGTCACTGACTCAAAGCATGCCCAAGTAGTCCAACAATCTTCACCCATTACCATTCCATTTGTACCCCCTAAAATTGAGAAAAAAGAGGAAAATTTATGCCACTAGGGGAACCTATATAAGTGGTGTTTCATCAACTAGTAAAGGCCAATATGGTCACAATTTTTCTCACCAAACCCTTTGATGATTTCCAACCTAAGCCCTCTTGGTATAAGGAGGACAAGCACTATGATAAGCACTAAATCAAAGGTCATGCAATGGAAAAATGCATGAAATTGAAACATTATATCCAAGACCCTATAGATACAGGAAAAATCAAAGCTGAAAGATCATCTGACTCCTCATCTAATCAAGAATTAAGGATTTATCAAAATCCATTTCCTAAACATAGCTAGTGGTGCACCTCTATGAAAATTCAAGGACAAGATACTCACATGCATAACATCCATGTTTCCATAAGATCCCTCACAACTATGATTTTTTCATTGGACACATTGAGAAATCTAACAAAAAAGTTCAAACCATCAAAATTAAATCATTTGATTGTGATGAAAATACCTACTATGGCATAATCATAGTCCAAGGCCCTACTCTACCCCTTCCTAATCCTAAAATACAATACGACCTAATTGACCACCTTGAGTAGATCCCTACCCAAATATCCATCCTTGAACTTATTCAAATGTCCCCTATGCACTGGGATATCCTAAACAAGATGCTTTAAGAATCCCAAGTACAAAATAACATCAATACTATAGATTTGCAAGCCCTTGTTGGCCATCTCTCCACCAATCATCACCTTAATTTCACTCCCATTGACCTCCCTTCTCTTGATCCATCACTCAACTACCCTCTCTATAATGAAGCTATCACGTCCAAACCAAAAATCAAGCATGTACTCATACAAAACATGTCTATCCTAAACATCTAGACACTTTGATTGGTGCAACATCTAGGCTATTTGTAGAAGCTTTGGGTCTCAAACTATCACCATCAAAGCTTATGATAATGCATAAAAAATAGGTCTAACCTAAACATCTATACACTTTGATTGGTGCAACATCTAGGCTATTTAGTTGAAGATTTGGGTCCTCAAACTATCACCATCAAGGCTTATGATAATACATAAAAACAGGTCCAGCCTAAACATCTATACACTTTGATTGGTGCAACATCTAGGTTATTTAGTTGAAGCTTTGGGTTCTCAAACCTAATTTTCTAAGACTTAATGAGGAACTAAGAAGTGTGAGTAAAATGACCAATAGCAGACGTAATATTCACAATCAGATACCAACCCAAATTCACTTTCATGAACTTATGTTTATAGGTGGCAGCAGCACTAAAGTGAACTCCTGTTCCATCCACTGCATTGCCACTATACACCATGTTTTCCTCCATGTCCAATGCACCCAAACTAATATGGTAGATCAATGAAAATCTAGTGCAACTCCTTCAGACCTATCTCAATCCCTTTAGATTTCCTTAGACACGTCTTCCATACTACTAGTGGTAATGAGATCATCTTGTTAAATCTGGAGATTGTGGTCCTCTCCACTCTACGTCATCGCATCCACTAATTGTGGATGTGGGTGCTGACTACAAACAACAAACAAATCTATATCCACTTTTTTCTCTGTAATCATCTTGAAAGATTGTATGACCATGATTTTCTATCTTTTGAGGATTTTCTTATACCATTTACAGCCACTGTTTGATTTCTGTTGAGATCATCCAACATTTTTAGAATAGATCTCATGCTTTCTAAGGTTATGCCAATCATTTCAATCTATGCCTTCCAATTCTTCTGGGATATCATTAACTTTTTTCTTGCTTTCATCTATTCCTTTCAATTCTTATTGGATACCATTATCTTTTTTCTTGCTTTCTTCATGATCTTTTCATCTATTCCTTTCGATTCTTCTTAGATATTGTAACTTTTTTTCTTGCTTTCTTCATGATTTATTCTAAGAGTGTCAAGTCATTCATCTATGCCTTTTAAATCTTTTTGGGCACTGTCAATATTATCAAAGAAGTCTTTTCATCTTGTTTTGGGGAAATTTGAACATTATACAGATCGTTCATGATAAAGAAATTGATATGGAATGATGTTAGAGCTTGACGTTTCTGGATAAAATCATACGTGGCCCTCACACATAGTCAAAAAGCAGTCATGTAGATAGCTCTATCATGATTTATTAATGATGCTTTTAGTGGTACATATTTATTTTATTTAAACATCATTTCATTCAATGATCAATTCCATGATAGTAATTGATCATCTTTATCAAAAGTATTAAATGTTAGTTCTATTTTAATTGGTCAAAAATGATTTTTAACTGTTAAACTCAATTATGTTTAAGAATGATCATATATACCAACTACACTTACAATCACATTATTTTATATCACATCATTAATTCAAACTAATATAAAGAATTTTGTTGCTCCTCTCAAAAATAAAATTAAGTGACAAGAAATATGAAGAGATCCTCATTTTAAATGATTTGATGTAACATCACATATTCTAATCAATGAGAAAAATCTAATTTAACTTAAACACAGCATAAACGTATCAAATATTATTACTAAATTATATTGTCCACTAACTAAATAAATGTATATAAATAGTTCTCATACATTCAATTATATAACTACCTATTGTGAAATCTAATAAATATAACTCATAGCTTACATGGACACTAAAAATTGACATATTTATTAGATAAGTCTATAATTGAATTATAGTAGTTCAAACTATCTTAAGAAAATGCATGTGTGTTACCAATAGTCTAGTCTATATTAGACCTATTTATTGAGTCCAAAGTTCTTATTTTGATCTTGTGAAAACTCCCCAAAAAAATAAAGTATACATTGTTGAATAGGATAATTTCAATTTGTTTTTATTCTAAGGAGTTGTTGGAGGAGGACTTGGTCTTAGAGGCTGCAATAACTTCTGAGACTCTTGATAGGTTATCTTTTGTGTGTCTTTTGGTTGTTCCACCTTTTGACTCTTTATTGACAAGGGTCAAATCTAGTGATCATATGTCTTTGGATGCTTCGATAATGCTGAAAACTCTTGTTTCATCGCCTTTGTAGGTCAATAGAAGATAGCTCTCCTCTCTCCCCTCGATTTGAGTCTTTGGAGGATATTCCATATTTCATGGAAGATTATCCAAAGAATGAAATGTGGTCATCCTAAACGTGTGTGTCCTTCCCAAACCCAAGTTTTGGGTGCCCAGAGCATTAGGAAGGGTCTAGGGGTGTCATAGTTGTCCATCCTTGTTTGTTTTGTTGGCATCTTGGGTTGAAATGTACATGTGTTGTTGGCTACATTTGGTGTGTGATAGTTTGGTTGTTTATTCATGGTAGCCTACCTGTTTTGACTATTTTTGTTGTTCTTTGGTTGTGTGTTGGATGTCTCTTGTTGTAAAGGGTTTCGTGGCCCTTCAAAACCTATTTTTCCTTTAATAAAAAACTTCAATTTATAATAAATTAACTCTTGGTACAACAACAAGGGTTTTTTATACTAATGGAATATATTAGGAGTTTTTTAAAAGGTACAAACTAACCTTGTTGATCAATCACTATCAATTCAACCCAATGAAATGAATCTTCATACGATATCATCAATATAGTTACTATCATAACATTATTATTGAAATCATTATCATTATATAACATCTCAAATTGTCGATCTATTGATTTAATGCGAATAAAAAATAAACATAGGAAATATAATGCTTATTTAATATTATTTTTATAAGAAAGATATTGTTGCTTTAATGAATGTTTGATTGTTTACAATTATTGAATGGTATGTTTAGGAATTTGATTGATAGCTATTGAGTGTATATTTGTATAATGTTGTGTTGTATTTATTTGTCGGGTAAATGTATGCATACATGATTTAATTATTTGATATCAAATTGTATGGATTATTATTGTCTAACAAATGCTACTAAGGTATATCTCATTTGTATTTTTTAGAAATTTAGGTGGTGATGAAAGGTGGGACTAGGTTTGGTACATGAATTATGTAAACACCTAATCTTGAGTCATGAAACCATAACCATATATAATAAAGTAAAGAATATAATTTGAATGAAACAAAATAAAAGTTAATTAGATTTATTAATTTTCAATGAGTTAGAATGAGTCAAAATAGATTTGACATGAAAAATGTGGGGATTTACTTATTGTGCAAATGAAATGAATTAAATAAGAATATTATTTTAATATTATAATATTAGCAAATTTAATTTATAATTAGATTAGGGATAATTATTAAAAATTAAAAGATTATATTAACTAAATATTATATTTGTTTTATTTATAGATTATTTGAGAATTAAATTATTATATTTAATTAAATATTCTTGAATTACTTATTATAGTAATTTTGACATGGTCTCTTTAGAAGCAAGTAAGTGTGTGAAGCTAGAGAATTAATAATTATAAAAGCATAGAGAACCTTAGATAACATTACAAGTATAAATTTTCAACAATCAAAATGAATAGGATAATAACTTTGATTCATAATGAATTAACTTTTAGTACCAAAAAAAAGGTTTTTTTTCTATTTATAATAATGTAATATAATAAGAGTTTTTTATTTATTAAGGAAACTAATCTTCTTGATCAATCATTATTGATTCAACCTAGTGCAATGATAAGTCATAATATTATCAATATAGTTATTATCATGACATTATCATTGATATCATTGTCATTAAATGTAACATCTCAAATTGTTGATCTATTGATTTATCACTAATAAGAATTAGACATAGTGACTATAATGTTTGATTACTTGTAATTATTGAATGCCATGTTTAAGAATTTGATTGTGTAGATTTACATATAATGTTATGTGGTATCTACTTATTTGGGCAAACATATGTGTGCATGACTTAATTACTTTAAATCAATTTATATGGATTATTATTGTCTAATAAATACTACTAAGGTATGTCACGTTGCAATGTTTTAGGAATAGATAATATGAAAATGTGTGACTATTTTTGCTACATGAGTTGTATAGACACCTAATCTTGAGTCATTAAAAAAATGAACTCGCATTATAAGTTAAAGAAAAACATATTATTTTAAATTTTGTGTACTAAATGTAGAGATTTACTTTACTCATTGTGAACAAAATTTATATATGAATAAATAGAATAAATTAAATAATGATCATATTATTTTAATATTAGAATATTAGAAAAATATAATATAGTTAGATTAGAGATAATTGTTAGAAATACATATTTTTATATTATTAAGTTTAACTAAGACATTCTTGAGTTATTTGTTAAAGTAATTTTGGTTTCTTAGAAAGTACATGCATGAAGCTTGAGAATGAATAATTATCAAAGAATAGAGAATCCTAGATAACCTTATAGATACATGTTTTTAAAAGAATTAGAAGAGATTTGTCTATGCATTTTTAAGTACTTTATAAAGAGAGATTAAAAGGGTTATCATTGAATTAAACAAAAAATTCAATTAAGAATTAAGTTTGGATCTTGATTTGGGAGTACATTTTAATTAAGAATTAAAACTTAGGTTTAATCATAAAATTACATATAAAAGCATATTTTAATTAATAATCAAAATTTGGATTTTGATTATAAAATTAGTTATAGGAGTATTTTTTAATTTGAATTAAAATGTACTTAGATCTGTATTTGAATTGTATTGAATGAAATTAGGATATTTACATATTCTAGAGTGAAACTAGTTCCTACAAGATTAGGGAATCTACTGAATATAGTATGGATAATCTATATATTGAATATATGTATAACTTGATTAAGATTTTCATAGAATATTTAGAAATATTCTTTTATTCATTAAATTAGAAATTGAAAATTATAGTCAAAACTCTAGATTTGATGGTATAGAAAAGATAATTGTTCAAATCCAAAATCTTGATTTGAAACCTTAAAAGAAAAAAAATGACTTAAATAATATTTGAACTAGAATCTAATTGATTATATTATGTTTTTGAATATTTAGATGACATGTTGTATGACCAATTTGATAAATTTTCATGAAATAAAGATTCCAAAAAAACATAGCCTAGAATCATGTTTTGATGAAATTGAAGGTTAAGGTTTTAGAAAAAGATCATTTGAATACATTAAAGAATGTTCCCTACGAAAAAATACTAAAATATATGATTTAAAATTATAAAATTTCAATGTCCTTACATGTTCTACGTGCCTTTGAACTTGTATTTCTTATCCTCATTTCTATACTTTTGGTAAATAAATTGTGGATTGATAAAGGGCTTATTAGAACCATGATGTATCTATGGAAATATATTTGGATTTTTTATGTTTTGGACCTATAAACCAAATTACATGGCACCAATGACTTATCACATAAAGACAACTACACCAATGGTCAATGCCAGTGACCTATAGGAGTGTTAATGGTTAGCATTAGTGTATAGGATATTTCTATATAGTACCCTTGTCTAGAGCTAATGAGGGTAGAAATTCCAAATTCTATCTCTCGTGTCTTAGACACATGCACCATGATCCAACTCAAATGTCTTAGAAATCAATATTAGATTATTATATAAAAATATTTTCTATGTTTTAGTCAGTAGTTCTAATTATTCTTATGTCTAATTCCAAAATTGTATCCTGGTCTATTTTAAAATGGTGTAATATTGACTTTGTGAAAATTAATATCTAAATATATAGAATTTAATTTTAGATGGTTATCTAACTTACTATCAAGTTGAAATATAATTGTGGTTGAACTCTTATATGATAAATATTGGCCATGTATGTACTAGATGTGAATGTGTAAACCTTAGCAGGATCTCAATCCCTATGCTACTACACTTAGTATGAGGGTGTTATCTTATGAAACCTAGAAGGTAATATTTTACATACATGCTAAGCTATAAGATTATTCATATCTCTAGATATGTCACATCACATGTGGATTCATAGAATAGAATATAGAGAGTGTAGACATGTCCTCACAATATAGCATACATCTATCACTATCTTCTAGGAGAGTCTCTAAATTGTGAAGTCATATGACCCATTTGATATGGAATATATTTTAATAATATAACAATGGACATATTTCTTTGCATGTGGTGAATATAGAAGATGGTATACCTTGTGTTATTTTATTATTCTATAGCAAAGAGGTAAGATATGTCATTGAGTAAAATATCAAAAAAACTAGATTTCATTTACATGAAAATCAAATATTACATTTCATGTGATGGAAATACATAATAATCCATATTAACACTAGAATAACCCATATGTAGAAGAGGGAAGACCATTAAAAACCATTTGTAACGCATTAGAAGCTCACACTTACATCAAACCCTTATTACAATCACACTAGAAAATACGGTGAGATAAAATATATAGTTGTGACTATTCATTCCTTAAAATTATTACAATTTATTGATGGAGACATACCAACAAATGGAGATGTGTTGTTGCAAACCCTTCCTACTACTCACCATTTGTATTTCTTCATTTACAACTCTAATATGTAACATTTGATGCCCTAGAATTGACTACAAAGCTTTCTACCCCAAAAAATTGGCTTAGTGACCAACCCTTTGAATGTAGAATAAACCCATATTTATATTCCCCATGCAAGAAAGATTCATGACCAATGCTAAATGGTGTGCAAATCTACATTAACTTAAAAATATCTTGATTGGTACTCTACATAAGATGCCCATACCCTTTAGGAATTTTTCTCCATGAAGTGTGCCCAAGTATGTCTTGTTGTACTCATAAAGCATGGAGGGATACTCTTCCTTGATCTACAAATCATCCACCATAGTAACGAAAAATTAAAATTTGTTGGGGCAATTAGATGAGTGCATCTAGCCATGGTGATGGAAATAATCTTCCAAGAATCAAATTATGTTGTCAAATTATCCAATTTGAATGTGACAAAATAACATATGAAATAAGAAAAGTGTAAGAAAACACTTACTAATGCAAGAAAAGGGCATGCATTACTATGTCATTCAAGGGGATCAAGCTACAAACTTAAGTGAAATAATCTAGAAAACCCAATTAATGTTAGAATAGAAGAATATAGTAACAACTTATACAAAGATTCAAAGCACAAAAAAACTAATTATTAGTATCTTTTTGTTGTTTTTTATGTACTTTTAAGACACTTTACCTATGTTTTTAAAGTATCTCTCAAACAATACTTCCATAATATGTTATCCTTTCATAAATATCTTGTAACCTTAAACCCATTTTGTGGAAATGAAATATGGTGAAAATATTTGTAGTATTGCATGGTTTAAATATGAATATATATGTCTATGAATGAATTGCTATGATTTAATTATGGTGGTTAGCTGAATTTGTGTGTGTATGGATTAATCTCTTTACAACTCAACATGTGGTAACCAAAAAGGAGTATTAGTAGTGAGTACCAAAGTAACAAAATAGGGGATTAATGAAGTTCAAGCCATTCAAAGTGCAGGGAGATGTGGAGCTAAGCGTAGTCATTATGGAAGGAATAAATGTTAGAAGATATATGTTCTTGAATATTGGAAGTTTGCTTATGTGTTTCGCATGCAAGTTGTCCTTATTTGAATAGGTCTCTTTTTCAATTAGATGAATAAGTCAATCATTATTCCACCTCCTCGTATCTAGGAGTGAGATTTATGATTGTTGTTAGTTAGTTAGTTGGTATTTCGAATAAGACTCTCCCCATTTTGTATAAAGTCAAGGGATGAGTTCATAGCTCAGTTAGTTGATTAATACAAACTATTATCAGTTAGTATTTTTTTCCAATTTTCTAGTTATCTAAAGACATGTTAAAATGATATTATGGAATAAAATCAGCAAGAAGGATTATGTCTGAATATCTGGTGTTATGCAATTAATGGAGTTGTATGATTTATGGATGCATGTGAATCTAAGTTAGATTTGGTTTTCAGTTAAGTGAGACAGTCTTTTGAGTTGGCCGCTTGGGTATTGTTCTTCACTTCAATTATCTATTTGTTCATTTATGCATTTCTAGTAATTTTGTTTTCTTTATTTTACATGTACAATGCAAGTAGAATGGTTTATGGTTTGTTAAAGTTGTGGTTGTTCATGAAAAAAAGATAAATCATAGTTCTCCAGAGATAAGGAATGGTATTTTATCATTTTAAATAATTTTAGATTAATTCTACACTCATAGATCTTTAGCAGTTACCTATAGCTTATGCTGCAGGTACTTGTAGCCACTAGGTTCTGTAATTATTTTCATTGTTTTTTGCAATTTTTTCAAATTCTAGCAAGGTAAAATAGTTTGAATAAGTTTATGTAGAGTAATTTAGGTTAGCACGAGCCTGTGAAGACACATATAGTGTAGTAACATCATAAGTTTATGCACCTTGGCTGATAATTTAATGTAGGCTTGCAATGTCAAGAGGACTGTTCAGCTTGGCACACCCCTGAATTGTGTAAAATTTACCAAGTCCATAACACATTAGTTTGCCTCTACAAAATTGTGAGGCATATAAATATAAGGGATAACATCACTATTTGATGAAGATATAGATAAATAAAAACTTGTATTTGAGAAGAGAGAAATTATTGGGTGCACTTAGGAGCTTTCCACAAATGATCAAGCCCCTATTTCAATTTTTTGACCTTCATGTGAAGCCAAGATGTAGAAAATAATAAAATAGTGTGTTCTCCTAGCCTAAGTGTGTTTAGGAAGGTAAGAGAAGTGACAATGCAAAAATAGTGTATAATGAAAGTAATAGCAAAGAAATAGAGATCTCAAGGTGTCAAGTGCACTATAAAAATATTTTACATGAAAATAAAAAGGTAAGAGAAAAAAATATCACCTCACAAGCATAAGAAGCAAATAGGGTAAAGGTTGTTGTGAAATGCTACAAACACCTTCAAGGAGAGTGTTGTAACAATGCCAATGTGCTCGCATAGGGGAACCAATATTGGTAAGAATTTGAAAGCTTGAGAGATTGTAAGAGAGAGAGTTAATAAGAATGAAAGATTGATTAAAAGCAAGGAGGGAAATATGGGAGCTACAAATTCATTTGAATTCATTGCAAAGTTGTTACCATTGACCTAGACAAGTAGTATGTGGTAACTTCTAAAAAATGACTATTGAATGATGAATTATTTTGGGACATTAGAGTATTGCATAGATATCTATGTATACAATCTAAATGGTGTCATCTCTTGAAAAGTACAAACACCAAAAAAATAAAAATTTTAACATGATTGCAACATTAAATTTTATATAAGGGACCATGTGAAACAAGGCCATGGAACTATGGATAGGAAAAGGAGAATGTGAGGGCTAAATGAACCTACAAACATGATAAGGGAGATAGAAACTAAAGTGAGTCCAAAAATAACATAAAATTGTAAGTGTATGCAATTTTTGTTGTTATAATATAAAATCAAAATATTGTCAAGGGCCTAAAGTAGAAAAAATAAAACAAAAATATAGGGAATAAAATAATGAGAAGGGGCAAAGGCCCACAAAGGAAGGAGAATGCTTCGTGTAATACTTCCAAATTTAATTGAAATATGACTCAAGGGAGTGCACTAATATAAGATGTAATTGTGAAAGCTCAAATCAAATAAGAGGCATCATGTAGGAAAGATAATGCAATAAGGTGCAATAATGTGTAAAAGACAAATGTTGATGCCCCCCATATCAAATGATACATCAATAATTTAATACCAATATAAAGGTGGGATATGTGATGGTATTTATGTAGAAAGGAAATGCCAATAATAGAAAAATTATATGTGGAAACATGATGCCCACCATGTGTAACTTGATAAGGCAATGATAATTCAAATGTAAATGGGGTACAACATGGTGCCCCCAATGTGACTTGAAAGGTTTATCGACGTAAACTCATAGTTATAAATAGAATAGCCTTGAGAAACTTGATAGAATCATGTGATAACTAATATGTGTTTCATGTCAAGAGATGATAGTGAAATCATGTGAGTGATATGGAATAATATGACAATCAAGGCACAAGTACAACCAAATATCGGGCTATATGGAAAAATAACACAATAAAGCTCAATAAATAGAGTGGTATGAGATTCAAAAGTATCTTATCATTTCAAGTGCATGATATTCAATAGGAGGAATAGAATGGTTGGGAATTCCACTTTTATAAAAAGTGATACAATAATACTTCACCTAATGTGGGGATATGATGTGGTTCTAAGTAGGGGTGGTAAATATGGTCTTCTCACATGTAATAATGTGATCAAGATCTATCTAGATATGGTGATAATTATCTATCTAACATTTAAGGTTATATTTGAAATCTCAATATAGGAACTTTAGTGACATGATGTGCCCCTATTCAAACTAGTTACATAGAAATTTTGAAAGGAACTAGAGGAGATGGAAAATAGTACATGAAAAGTAAAGGCAATCAATCCATCCAAGCCTATTCTATTCATAAATATGTACTTATGATTATATCTTTCGATTCACATTAGGGGAGCCATGTTGCCCCGCCTTTACATGTGTATTGTCCTTGTCTTATCTTTAAGCATGGGCATATCATGAAACCACCTTAATTTATTTTTTTATCAATATACATTTCTACATAGGGGAATCATGCATCCCCCCTTTACATGGTATTAAATTATTAATATTTCATTCAACATGAAGGGCATTAACCTTCTCCTTTTACACACTATTGCACCTTATTTCATTGTCTTTCCCCCACAAGGCCTCATGTTCAATTTGAGCTTTCATGGTTATATCTTACATTATTGTGCTCCTTTGAGGAACATTTTAATAATGTTTTGAAGTATTTCACTAAGTTCTATCATTCCTTTGTTGCAAGTATGAAGGTTTTTTCATTGATGTCAACAAGTCAATGTTGTCATTGATGTCAACTATGTGTTGATGAAGGTTGTTGCATGATGAATATGTCGAGGATATTGAGAAAATTATGAAAAAGAGAAAAATAGGTTGTTGCAGGTTGTGCATATATAGTTGAGATATTGAGGAAGTGTTGTGAGTACATGTAGCTATCTTTATGTTGTAGTGTTTGGAGATGTGTTGGAATGAAGTAATGTGTTAAGATGGTGTCTCTAGTACTTGGTTTCCAAGTGCTTTTGAGAAAATTTGATGAACAGACAAAACAATGTTGTGCAAGTGTTCAGAATGTGCTTTGGGATGTGCTCCATGTTTATTCTATGTTGATGTTATTCCCATGTAGATCTAATATGTTGTTCAAGGTTATTAGTAGTTGTTATATTTAGAATTTGGGTTTATGGATCGCTGTGCAGAGTGATATATTCACCAGTATGTAAATAAGTTTTTTTAGTGTTATTTTTTTTTGGTTTGGGAGAAATGCATTTTCTTCGCGTTTCTTCTCATTTTTTTCAAGTTGTGTGGATCTAGGAAGTTTCTTATAATGTTAGTATCTTTCAGAATTCAAGGTTTCACTTGATTTGGAGCAGTACAGTGTGTGTTTCATGTGTCAATATGTGTATAAGGTTAAATGGATGTTCTAGGTTGAAGTATTTCTATGATGGAGTTTGGATGAAGTCTTTGTTGGATCTTAGGTGGTTTGTGGATTGTTCCAGATTGTGTTCAAGTGAATTTTTTTGTCCAAAAGTTTTGGATTGATTTAAGGAAGTGTGTACTTAATGTTTTATGGTGTTTAGCATGAGTATTGACCAACTTGGTCTTAACACTACATGTGAAGTTTACGAAAGCATGTTGAGGTGTGTTAGGATTAATTTGGGTCCTAACTAAGGATTTATATGGGTTTCTTTCATTACTATCCACCGCAGGAATGTTTAGGTGTCGATGTATTTTCAAATTTTAAATGTAACAGATAGTTTCTGACCTTGGAGAAGGTTTTCAAGGTTGAGGATGATATAAATAAGAGTGGTGTTGTTGTAAGATGCAAGAGAGAGATAAGATAGATGTGAGATAGATGCGAGTGATTAATGTGATATGAATTACAAAAGTATAGATGTGAATTTTAGTAGAGTAGTGTGAACTTCAAAGTGTTGGATTCTAGAATGTAGTGAGCTGAAGGTGTCCATAATCTTTCATGCAAGGTTGCAAAAGTGTTCAAGCATTTTTGGTGGATTCCTTGTTGCATTGAGAAGTTGTTCTCTGTGTAAAATCTCTTCTATCTTGTTTCTTTTTGTGGTAGTGAGCCCTGGCTGTGAGCCTTTTTGGACAGTGTGTCCTATTTTGGTAGTAAGACCTTGTAACAGTTTTGCAATTACTTATATTATGAGCTAATGCTCATCGTGGTTTTTCCCTCGTTGGATTTTCCAAGTAAATCTAGTGTTCTTTTGTGTATGGTGTTTTTATTTTAGTTTTTGTTATCTGCATTTCAAGATTAATTACTTTTATAGAATAAGGGTTTAATGAATGTTTGTGGATCTAATTACTATTGAAGGTTTTGATGTTTTAATTTTCTACAACTGATTCACCCCCCCTCTCAGTTGTCTTGTTCATCAACATCCTTCATATGAATCATTTTCCCTTATCATGGATTTATTCCTTTTAATTTGGCCCTTACCAATGTTTCGATTCTATACCACTAACAACTAAATGCCTTATCAACTCTTGCATGATCATTGTTTTGGATGGTATATTGGGGGGCATATGTGTACCCTAGTATTTGGTGTTACTAGGCCATTGAGAAATGCATTATCATTTATATTGCCTATATTGGGGGGAAACATTCATATTCACTTATATCATATCCATCATGTGTTCTTACATAATTCCTTCATTATAATCATTTCTACATGATTCAATTCTTATATTATTACATGATTATATATCTATATGCTTAGATTATATTTTTTCATTTATTGTTTTTCTCTTTTGTCATTTAATTCCTTGTATTTTATGCATACAATCAATTACTAGGGGCTTATCCTATCACTAGCATTATTATGTTTTGATACAAAAACAATTTTGTGTTTATAGGAACTCATCTTATAGAGAAAAGGAATACATAGAAGGCAAACATATATTATCATATCACTTGAAGATCTATTACTTTACATGGACATTATGGTAATATCCTTTGACCGCTTGAATACTTGTTTTACATGCATGTTTGTGAGTGCTACATTCTTTGAGATACATCGCCATTATAAGATTCACATACATCTCAAAGTGGGGGTAAAATATAATGGTGAAATTTGCATACCCATACCATTTCTCCAAACAAAATCAACAAAAAATATGATTCCAATACAATCATGAATTTAATATTGATTGTTCTACATCTTGAAACTTACCAAATCCAAATCTTCTTCTTTCTTTACACATTCATCTTTATTGAATTAAGTACATTTATTTTTCTATTTACAATTTTTTTACACTTAATCTACTCCTAAATATTCAGTATATCTATACCTATTTGTCAATTAATTAATCTCAATTGATTTATACAAAATTATACACATTTTATTAAACTAACCCAAAGAAAAGATCCTTTCACAGTGATGCTTTTGAGAAATGGCTCTCCAAATCGAAGACATTTAGTCTTCTCCAAGCTTAACATGGCAACTATAATTTACATTGTAAATTATTTCATAGTATGAAAACAATCAAATATGAGTAAAATAACCAATAGAAGACGTAATATTCACAAACAAAATTAGATACAAATCCAAATCCACCTGGATGAACTTAGGTTTGTAGGTGGGAGCAGCACTAAAGTGAACAACTTCCCCCATTGCATTGCCACCATACACCATGTTTTCCCCCATGTCCAATGCATCCAAACTAATACTGATAGATCCATAAAAATCTACTGCAACTCCTCCAGACCTATCTCAATCCCTTAAATTTCCTTAAATGGAAAATGGGTCTTCCATACTACTAGTGTTAGTGCTAATGACATCATCTTGTTCATGATTATGTCGAGAGGCGTTCTACAGTGGCAGCAAAAATCTATGTCAATAAAAACACTGTATAAATTATTTGGACGTCCTCACTGAGTCATAGTTTAATCTACACCATCTCATCCACTAATTATATTTGTGGGTGATAACCTAAAACAACAAAGAAATCTCTATCCACTTCTTCTGTGTAATCATCTCTAAAATTTATTGGATGATTCAGCAGAGCTAATCTATCTTTCAAGGATTTTCTTATACCATTTACCACCAGATTTACAGGCCCTGTTTGATTTCTGTTGAGATCATCCAACATTTTTAGCATAGTTTCTCAGATCATGTTAATCATTTCTTTCGCTAAGTTTATTTGGGTATTATTTTGTTCTTGCTTTCTTCCATGATTTTTTCTAAGAGTGTCCAGACACCCATCTATGTCTTTCAATTCTTTTTGGGCTAGTATGATCTGCCCCACAAATGAGGCACTGTCAAGATTATCAGAACAAGTCTTTTCATCTTCTTTTTGGGGAAATCTGAACAATTTGCAGATCTGTCATGATAAAGAAATTGATATGGAAAGGTTTTAGAGCTTGACGTTTCTGATTAAAATCATAGGTAGCCCTCACTAGCCATGTCACATATTAATGGCAATTTTATTTGAATATTATTTGGTTCAATGATCAAATAGTTAATACTAATTGTACACGTCTTCTTTGTCAAAAAGTGTTAAATATTTGTTCCATTTTAATTGGTCAAAATTGACCTTTGATTATAAACTCGATTAGATGTAATCATATATACCAACTGCGCTTACAATTGCATCATCTTATATGACAACTTTATTAATTCAAGTTAATATAAATGATTTTGTTACCTTGTAAAATTAAATTAAATTAAATAACAAGAAATAAGAAGAGGTCCTCATTTTATATGATTTGATGTAACATCACATCTTTTAATAAATAAATAAACTAATATAATTGAAACACAAAATAAATTTACCAAATATTATTTCTATTATACGACAGTGACTAAATAAAAATATTCAAATGTTTATCATACATTAAACTATATTAACTACCTATTTTGGGGTCTTATAAATATAGCTCATATTTCATGGACACTTAAATTAACATATATTAGATAAAGTTATAATTGAGTTATATTAGTTCAAACTATCTTAACAAAATACTTGTATGTTACCAATAGTCTAATTTGTAATAGACTTACTTATTGAGTCTAAAAGTCTTATTATGATCTTGTGAAAACCCCGACACAAGATAAAGTGTCCATTTTTGAATAGGATAATAACTTCAATTCACAGCCCGAATGGGTAGTAGAGTTGGCTTGGGCAATGGGTTTGCTCCCCATTGGTCTTGGGTTCGACTCCGCTCCCGGGTTTAAGAGGCGGGACTTCTTGTGAGCAGGGGATCTCACCTGCAGGGGACTAGTCTCTCCCCACCTCGCCTCAAGTACCCAAGGTAAGGGTTGTTGGACCATTGGGCTAGGTCACGAGGACACCCCTTTAGTATATAAAAAAAAAACTACAATTCACAATAAATTAATTCATATGACAAGGTATTTTTTATTATAACTTCAATTCACAATAACTTAACTCTTGGTATGACAAAAAGGTATTTTACTAATAACTTCAGTTCACAATAAATTAACTTTTGGTATGACAACAAGATGTTTTGGTACTAATGTAATATAGTAGGAGTTTTTTTTGTAAAGGAAACTAACCTTGTTGATCAATCACTATCAATTCAGCGTAGTGAAATGACTCTTCATATAATATTGTCAAGATAGTTATTATCATAACATTATCTTTATGTAACATCTCTAATTCTTGATACGTTGATTTATCACTAATAAAAAGTACACATAGAGAATATAATGTTTATTTGATATCATGTTTATGAGAAAGATAGTGTTGCTTCAATGAATGTTCGGTTGTTTACAATTATTGAATGGTGTATTTAGGAATTTGATTGATAGATATTGAGTGTACAAATTTGTATAATATTATGTTATATCTATTCTTTGGGTAAATGCATGCATATATGATTTAATTGTTGATATCAAATTATATAGATTATTATTGTCTAACAAATGCTACTAAGGTATATCTAGTTTGTGATGTTTTAGGAATAGGTGATGGAGAAAGGTGGGACTAGGTTTGGTACATGAATAATGTAAACACCTAATCTTGATTCATGAAACAATAATCTTATATAATAAATTAAAGAACATAATGTGAATGAAATAGAATAAAATTTAATTAGATTTATTTATTTTCAATGATTTAGAATGAATCCAAACAAATTTGACTTGGAAAATATAAGGATTGCTCTACTTATTGCACACAAACTTTATCTATGGATAAATAGAATAAATTTATAAAAAATATAGTATTTAATATTAAAATATTAGAAAAGTCTAATTTAAAATTAGATTAGGGATAATTATTAAAAATTAGAATAATTATGTTAACTAAATATTGTATTTCTTTTATTTATAGATTATTTGAGAGTTAAGTTATTATTTTTAATGAGATATTCTTGAATTATAATTTATTAAAGTAATCCAAGACTTCCTATAAATAGTTTCTTATGAAGCAAGTAAGTGTGTAAAGCTATAGAATGAATAATTATAAAAGCATAGAGAAACTTATATAGCATTACAAACATATGTTTTCAACAACCAACTTTGAGGAGAATTAAAAGAGATTTTTATTTACATATTTTGAGGAGATTTGAGAGAGAGACAAAGATTAAGGATTTAGCCTTGAATTAAACAAGGATTTAAGTTAAGCATTAAATTTTGGATCTTGAACATAGAATTAATCATAGGAGCATGTTTAAAATTGGATTAAAATATACTTAGATTTGTATTTGAGTTATGCTAAATGGAACTAGGGTATTGATAAATTGTAGAGTGAAACTAGTTCCTACAAAACTAAGGAATGTAGATAATTTAAAATGGAGAATCAATATTGAATATAAGTATTAATTTGATTAATATTTTATTAGAATACTTAGAATTATTATTTTCATTTATTGAATTAGTAATTGGAAAATATAGTCAAAACCTTAAATTTGATAATGTAGGAAAGAGAGTTGTTCAAATCCCAAATCTCGGTTTGAAACCTTGGGATAATGAAATTGACTTAAATGACATTTGAACTAGAATGTAAATGATTATACTATGTTTTTGAATGATTAAATTATTATTTGGATGTATTTTGTGTAATCAATTTGATGAATTTTCATGAAAGCGAGATTCAAGAAAAATAGTTTAGGATCATTTTTTTGTTGAAATTAAGGTTAAGGGTTTAAGAAAAATATTGTTTGATTTTTGAATATTATTTCCATGGGAAAATATAATTTAAAGAAAACAAGATGCTTTTAAATTCTAAAAATTCAATGTCATTTATGTTCTACATGCCTTTGAACTCATATTTCTTATTCTCATTAATTACTCTTTTTTATTTAAATTGTTGGTCAATTGGGGGCTTGTTGGAACCCTAATGAAAATATCTAAGAAATTATATTTAGAATATTTTATGTTTTGGACACATACACCAAATTATGGTAGTAGTGTATGATAATATAGTATACCTACACCAATTGTAAATGCTAGTTCCTTGGATAGGTTTATATTTTCCTTGTCTAGTGTTAATGAGGGTAGAAATTCTAAATTATAGCTCTAGTGTCCTAGAAACAGGCACCAAGTTCCAACTCTAATGTCTTGGTCACTAACACTGCAGTTTAGTTTTAGTTTATTATCAAAGTGATTTCTACACTTTAGTTGTAGTTCTAATTATTCTTATGTCTAATTTCCAAAATTGTAACTAAATCTATTGTAAAACAGTGTGAGATTCCCTTTGTGGAAATGAATGGATAACTGTAGAGGATGTAATTGTAGATGGTTATCTAACATCCTCTCAAGTTGAAATCTAACTATGGTTACTTTTTATATGATAAGTAATGGTCTTGTGTATACTATATGTGAGTGTCTAACCTTTGGCAAGATCTCAATCCCTATGCTACAACTACACTTGAATATGAGTGTGTTGTCTTGTGAAACCTATAAGATCATATTCCCAATACATACTAAGATTTAATATTATTCATCTCCTTAGATACATCACATCACATGGGGATTTAGTTGATAAATTATGGAAAATATATACATTTCCTTACAATATAGTGTGCATCTATCACTATCCTCTAGAAGAGGCTCTAAATTGTGAAGTCATATGACCCAATTTGGAATGAATTTTACTAATCTACCAATGGGAAAAATTATTTGCATGTGATAAATAGAATTTAGTATACCTTGTGTTATTTTAGTATTCTATAGCAAAGAGTGTTCTAGTGTTATCCAAGGACTATCATTGTTCCTTATGGAATACCTATCCCAACATTGCATGTTAGTAAGTGTGTCAAGTAAAAACATACAAGAGAAATAAATTCTAGGGTGATTGTCTTTGGAAATAGATTATGGTATGTTGCTCTAATTTATTCCAAGGATTGTGTGTCTTATCTTGCATTCATATTTTTCAATATGCATATGTCTTGTTGTCTTATATTTATGTAATTGTATGTATTATTTCTGTGTATTTTCTTGATTAAACTTGTACTCTTGATTAGTGTGTATTCTTAATTATTTTTTTGGTGTTTATTCTTGTATGTATCTTATAAATTTTTTTTATGAATTATTCTATTAATGTTAGTAGATTTTATCAATGAAAAAGGAAATATATTTTTATGCTAAGTTGATTCAAAATACATGTATTATGGGATGCATTATATTAAACCTTAAGACTTTTTGGGTAATTAAGATGCATAATAATCATGAAGTATGGGGCATGTGCAATGCTCATTTGGTAGGTGTTATATATTCTTGTAAATTTTAGAGTTGATTATATTTATGTGATTATATCTTGTATGTTCTTTTACATATTTTGAGTGAGTATTATTGTTTTTATATAAGTTTTGTGAGGTGTTTTAAATATTTATACTTTTTTATAATGTATTTAATAGTGTTGTAATTTTTTTGGATTATTCAGTGATTTATTATTATAGTTATTGTGTGAATGAAAATATGATCAACTATAAAGGAATTCAAACACATATCAATAAGACATTAAATCAAGAAAACTGAAAAAGAAAACAAAATAAGCAAACTATGACTGCAGCATCCCCGAAATCATCTTATCTCTCTTTAACTCCAGCATTTTGTTGTTTCCAATGGCTCTCAGATCAGTAGATCAAGCTCAACAAAATGGACAGTTGAAGAATGAGATGTAAATAAAATGCATAGTATGCTAAATGCAAGGCTATGCTAAGATGAAAGTATTGCTGTGATGCTAAAAGGCTATGATTGCATAAGCTGGTTGCATGTATGTTCGTGCGTTTTTCGTATGTATGCGTAGGTACGTGTAGGTAACCAAAGCTTGGATTTGCACTGGCATTTATAGAGTCTTTGAAAGGATTCGATTGGCTGAGTTGATTAACGGCCCAGATTAAGCTTGTTCGAATGGACGGTGGAAGATTTTTGAAAGTAGAGAGGGAGATAGAAGGTTTCCCCTTTCCTTCAATTTCCGTCATTGAGATCCGAAGGGAAATTTCCGTTTTGAAGAGTGAGTTTAGAATGAGTTAGAATTAAATAAAATAAATTTATTTAATTTGTAAGTGAAGATGGATATAGAAACTCGCATAATTAAATAAATTATATTTAATTATGTTTTAGAAATGAATTTAGAGTGAGAGGAAAATATTAAATTAAATATTTAATATTTAATTTGATTATGGGATGAAGAGAATATTCCATTATTTGAATATTCAAATATTCAAACTTTAGAATGATATGATAATTAAAATAAATAATCATATTTATTTAATTTAATTAAGAGGAAAGTGGGAAATGTCAATAATTAAATAAAATTATTTATTTAATTAAGGTAGAAGAATTAGAAAATGAACAATATAAATAAATAATTAAATTTATTTATATGTAGATGACTTTAGGGGAATTAATTAAATAATTTATATTTAATTAATTAACAAGCTTAATCATGACCATTTTTAGACATATATAGTTATGAATTTTTAGGAATATGAACATATAATTAATCTAAGAAATATAAATATTGCAACTTTTCTTTCAAATTTATAGCTATTATTTATCCAATTCAATCTAAGTTGATGGTTGGGGAATGTTGATGATAAAATTGTAGATTGAAGGTTTGGATTATTTATGTTAGATAATTAACCTCAAGATGGTGCAATAAGAAGGGACTAAAAAATAATATGGCGGAGAACATATGTATAGCATAAGGATTCAAGTAATTTTACTCGTTCATAGAAACCATAACATAGATCTTCACATATATTCATATAATATATTATTTATACATTATACAATATTTACCACAAGCATAGATATATACATCACATATACTTGGGTAATTTCTCCTATTCACACACCTCTCTACATACATTCTATCTATTACCTCTTATGTATCTTCTTTTTACTCATCCATGCTCTTATCCATGTATCCCAATATTAAGACCCTAGTTTTTGGTGTGTATGAATGAATTATAAAAAATAAAAGGGAAAAAATAGCAGTAAAGAATACTAATAGATTCAAAAGATCCTTAATAACAATTATTTTATTAAATAAGATGTGTAGTAACACACTTGAGGTACTATCATATGATAGGGGCTAGGCACCTAGGGGGTGATAATGGAATTGGGGAATCCTTAAAAGGATCTCGAAGAGATGTAATTTTTAAGATATATTTATATTCAAACATTAAGGATGGATGAAGGTGTTGAATTTTCACAAGACAACTAAGAGGGGGGGTGAATTAGTTGTACCTTAAAACTTCAAAACCCTCATACACATTTAGATCCACGTTAATACATTTAACCCTTAATCTATTATGATGATTTAGCATGAAAGGAAAATAACAAAAACTAAAACAAATCAACACCATGCACAAGAGAACACTAGATTTATATCGAAAACCCAAGATGGGAAAAACCACCATGAGGATTAGCTCACAATATAAAGTAATATCAAAACTTAATACAAAGGGCTCATTGTCAGAGGGATCACTACCCAAAGAAAGAAAGGATCAATGCCAAAGACTCACTGCCAGAATAGAAAAGAAGATAGAGAAGAGTGTTACACAGAGAAATCCATCTCAATGCAACAGAGAAATCCAACACAATATCACCAACACCTTCACAACTTAACTGAAGAATTGTAGACACCTTATGCTCGCGGCATCTAGTAATCTAACACATGAAATCTCTCACTGCACTTCCCAAATTTGTAGCCTAACACTCAAAAATTCACATCATTTTGCATCCTTCACATCTCTCTTCACATCCCTCAACAAATCAACTCATATTTATATCATCTTCAACATTGAAACCATTCTCCAAGGTCGTATATGCACCTCAACTGTGCAAATTCAAATTAGGTTGACACAAAAACATGTCTATGGTGGATAGAAGTGAAGGTGGACCACACCACTCCTTATCTAGGAACCAAATCTATAACACCATGCTACAACACACTTCTATAAAAAATAAATCTCCATCGTAATTAGTGTAAACACCAAGGTCAGTCGTTACCCATGTAAACACCATTATAATTTTAATTACATGCTTCCTTTGATCCAAAAAAAATTGCGGACAAAAAATGCTACCTAAACACAATTTGGAATATTCCATAAACACCCTAAAAATCCAACAAACTCCTTTGAAACAACTTCCACTTGAGGAATGTACACACCTAGTACAATCAAACAACTATGACATATATTGTAACTTAGAAAACTGAATTTTGAAGTACTGAACCTCAAACAACCTCAATTGAAGAAAGATACTAACACTATCAGCACACCTTTAGACCTATAGGACCTGAAACGAAACTGTGGAGAAACATAGAGCAAAAACATTTATCTTAGACACCTCTATGATACCTAATTCACACACTAGTGAATACAACTTCTTCTATACAACAATCCAGCATACCAAATTTTGAATACAACACCTCTAAACACCTCTAATCAACATGTCCAAAATGCATAGGAAAATATTCAACCTAGAAGAAATGCGGAGCAACACCAAAACCCCACTCTTCAACCTAGAACACACTACAACTCACTGTTTCCTCTTTTTATCAAAATTTCTCAAAATCACTTGGAAACCAAGTACCAATAACACATTCTCATCAACTTCATCATTTCCTCAACCGTAGACATAAGCTTATCAAAGCAATACTAAAGGTTGACATGGTAGCTTACTAATGACAACATAATGCAACTAATCAAAGCATCATCAATGCAACAACACATACTCTTGTAACAATCTTCTTCTCATACCATTGACATCAATGACAAAACCAACTACTCATACTTGCAATAATATCCCCCTTTTTCATTGATGGAAACACATGATGTGAAAAACTATCAACAAGAACAGCTCTACTCCATACCTATTTCCTTTTCTCTTTTCTCCCCCTTTCACAACATACTTATTACTTTTTCCAACTTATCTTTTTCATATGTCACACTCCCCCTTTGTACATGATTCTCCTTCCCTTGCTTTTTGATATTACTCTCTCTCCCTTAACTGTCTTTTTTGCACATGACTTTCTCTCCCCCTTTGACATCAATGGAAAAGGAAAAAATATTTGCATCACTTATATTTCTCCTTTGACATCAATCAACCTTCTTACAACTATTCTGCAACTTCTATTCCTTTATTGTTCAATATTCTCCCCCTCAGGAGCACACAACATACCACACTAATCAACAACTATTGCATAATGACAACACACTCTTTTCTAACTTCAACAACCAACAATGTCACTACCTACTCCCCTTAAGAGGTAGCCACCAACATCAATTCAGACAAAAGAATGGATCTTGAAATCTATTGGACTAATGCATATCCTTATGCATCTAGTTCAAAGGAGGGGAAATGACCCCCAACTTCTCCTGGAGATACTCAAATGTATCCTTAGGAAGAGCCTTAGTGAATATATCAACAACCTAATCCTTTTTAGGCACACAATCAAACTTTACTTCATTCTCTACAGCCTTCTCTCTCAAAAAGTGATACCAGATTGAGATATGTTTTTTCCTTGAATGCATTACTGGACTCTTTGAAATATTGATAGCACTTATATTGTTATAGAAAATAGAAATTGGGTTCATCATATACCACCCCAATATCCTTCAATGTTTTCCTCATCCATAACATTTGTTTGCAACAAGATGTTGGTACAATGTATTTTTCCTAGACTATAGTAGATAAAGACACTGAATCTTGTTTCTTAATTAGCCATGACACCAATCTACATCCAAGAAAGAATGCACCACAACTTGTACTTTTCTTTACATCCACATAACCAACCCAATCTACATCTGTGTAAGCACTTAGAGTAAAATCAGTATCCTTTCAATACCACAATCCATGATCCAGAGTACCCTTTAGGGATCTAAATATCCTTTTCACTACTGCATGTGACTCTCTAGGATCTTCTCAAAATCTAGCCACAAGAAAAACTACATGCATGATATCCAGTCTAGTAGCAGTTAGATATAGTAGTCCACCAATCATTGATCTATACTTGCTTTGATCAACCTTAGGAGATTCATCATTCTTGCTCACCTTGCAACCAGTAACCATAGGAGTACACATTGATTTGGAATCTTGCATTCCAAACTTGTTCAACATTTCCTTAACATACTTTGATTATGAAATGAGAATACCTTTATCTGTCTAATTTATTTGTAGTACAAGGAAGAAATTCATCTCCCCAAACATAGAAATTTCAAACTCTTTCTACATTTCTTCTGCAAAATTCTTACACATAGCCTCATTTCCTCCAAAAATTATGTAATCAACATATACAACCACAATCAAAATTAGATCTTTTTCAACCTTAAATTAAATATTGCTATTTGTGGTACTATTTAGGTGCCAAATTAACCCACAACATGCAGGTAAGATAAAAGTAAAAGTATCCCACCTCTCCTGAAAGAGACAATCAGTAATCAAACTAATCACCTCCCAAGGTCCTTGATGTTGGTTTACAATGTTGTTGTTTCACGAAGTGGTCAATATGGTTGTAATATTCAAGGGGCTTGCTGGTTTTGAGCTTTTGGATTGTTGCAAGATCAAACATCTATCTAAACCTACTTTAACCGGGGTTTTAAAGAAATAAAAAAAGATAGATCAAGGTTTTCAAATTGAAAAAGAATGTTGATTCATTGAACTAATCAGACTTGTTACCTTCCAAGGAATTCCTAAACTAGAACTGCAAAATAAAATTAACCTGTAATTGATACAAAGTTTCATTCATTCATAGTGCAAACTTTAACAGTAGATTGCAAATCATCATTCAAACAAAACATAAGATAAAATTTCATTCCTTGAAAGCTTTTCAAATCAAATGATTAACCCAAAATGAATACCATTCTAGAGCATAATATAAAGTAGGTTTAAATTTGGCTGCTCCTATTGTCAATGAAACAGATAAGCAACATTTACAAATCTGGCAAGATCACCAATGTACAGAAACCCATGTCTTCAAATTATCTCCATCTATGCTAAGAAAATTAGGAAGATACATCACCTCCTCCTCCTGCTGAACTGCAAAAAAATGTCTAACTTACTTAAAAACCCTAACTTTCTTTTTCGATATCCCCAAAAGATCACAACAATTTGAGTCTTTTTGTATTACAGCGACTGCTTAGAAAAAAAAAAACTTATAACTCCTACTCTACTTCTGCTCTACTGCTAAATTTTCTCTAACATTCAATTTCTCCCGTCGCACTTACAAATGAGGCAAAATGCCATATTTATAAAAAACACCATATGTGTCGGCCCAGTTAGGGTTTACAATAAGTCAGTTACAAAACAAGTCAGCCCTAGAAGAATTCGAAACAAATTCAAACGTGCATTAAATGCACAGGCACCAACTAGATCGGCCCAGTTAGGGTTTACAATAAGTCAATCCAAAACGCGTGAAGAAGAGTCAAAGCGAAATAATGAAGAAGCACGACTTTCGATGCAGCTTTGCATTAACTGCTTCCCCCACTTCACCCATACCTTGTTCCATTCTGGCCTTCATCACCAAGGACGTCCTCTGCAAGCTATCCACTAGTGGCCTAGGTGAAACCCTAATTCGCCATTCAATAGCATTAATATTATTCTTCAGCTGCCCCATCGTATTGTCCCAGTCTCAACCTACATTCATCAAACACCAATGTGAGAATCCAAATGTTGAAAACATTTTCATCCAAGTGTTAGCTTAAAATCATGATAAAACTATTAAATTAGCCATTAAGCATCAACACTGAAATTCATCAAGCTAAAGCAAGATATGTTTAAGCATTCATCATTAGATTCATCAATTTTATCCAATTTCTTAAATTCCACAAAGCATAGCAAAGAATTCGAAAAAAATCCGGCTGGACTGGAATTCGGCGGATGACTCAGAACTTCGCACTTCAGAAAACTAAAGGAAACTGGGAAAATCCGGCCATAATGGAGAATCCTGAAGTAGGCATAAGGTTCACCAATAGATCATTCAAATGAAGAAGGAATGCATATAGCATCGTGAAATCCATCAAAATAAGCATGGAATATCAAGCATTCATCACTTAAATCATTCCTGTGTCAACAATTTCAAGTCACTCGAAGCTTGGCAGAAAATTCAGAAATAATGTCGGGCCGGAATTCAGCGAAGAGCGCAAAACTCTGAACTCAAAGCACACTTCTAGGAAACTGAAGGAATCTGGGAAAATCCGACTGGGCAGGAAAATCTCGAGGTCAAAAGAAAACCCAAAAATCGACAATCCAACACGAATTCGCTCAAATTGACCAAAGGTCACAAATTTGAGGACCCTGGGCACAAAAATTGTTTATCATTAGCCTCCTACAGATCTTCTTCGAATCTTAGGCTCAATTGAAAGCAAATCAAGACGAAATGGTGACGCCCTAGGCATGAAACCCTAGATTTTAACCATGAACGCACAGGGCAAGCCATGAAATGCCCAAACACACAGGAATTCAAACTCCAAGCAAGACCATAATGTTTTAAAGCACAAAAAGATTGAACATCTCAACTCAGGAGAACACAAATGATAAAGCAAAATGGAATAAAGCTCCAAAAATTGACCAAACTTGGAAACCTGACGGCCAGACGAAAATCCAGAAAAAATCCGACCCAGGCAGAATTCCATGAAGGCTAGAAATCTTTGAACTGCAGTGTAAAACAGGTCGAGCCAGACTTCAAGCGCAATCCAGGAAAATCTAGACGGGGCGGACAATCCCGATTTGGCTCAAAAACCCAAACAGCAACATTGAAACGGGGTTTGAAAGAAATATGGAAAAATCCGGACGAACCGAAAAATCCCGAACCAAGGTAAAAACTCGAACTTCACCCAAAACATAAGATTTTCAATATGCAACTTGGGGAAAACACTTGGGAAAGCAAGTTAAACATATTAAGCACATGCCAAGGCAAAGCAAAACCTCAAAATCGAAGGGGGAAAAACACAAAGATTGAAAGCAAAAGAGGATCCCATTTTAATCAAATTTAAAATGGGGTGGTTATGCAAGGCATAACAATTGGCGACTTGGTTGGGAAAATGGTTTAACCATTTTTACGAAACTGAGGGATTCAGTTACCCAGAACTCCTGGTTTATGGAAATCACACTTCTAGTTAGGTCAGCTTTAGTAAACAAGGTTGAGCTAGAATCTCAAATGTAAATCAACACAAGCTACCTCTGAATCTATGTGTGTGCTTGACGGTGCATCACCCTTTTTACAAAGTTTTCCTCATCTTTTGAACAATTATGTGAAATATTTGAACTACATGAGTTGATTTCCTTTAACTGTTGTGAAATGATATCCTGGGCATTGCTCCACTGCCAGTCAAATGTCCATAGCTCAGACGGAGATACCTCTAGTTTTCTCACAACATTGCTCTACTGCCAGTCAGGCATCCATAGCCCCGGTAGAGATACTGGAATCACCCATTTAGTATTGTGTTTTCTTTTCTTAGATAGTTCTCTTTTTCCTTCATTCAGTTCCTTCTCAATATATCAAATGTCCAACATCTGTACTGGGTTGAAAACTACCATGGACCTCATAACAACATCTAGGGAATCGGATTTTTCACTCAAATCTTGCAACACCATCGTCCTAAGACAAATATACCATTACAAAAGGAGATGTTTATGATGATTTGTGATAGAGTCAATCATAGTTAGTGAAGATTTCTTACTTTACACCTTGTTCTCAATGACTTTCCATAACTCTCATTGACAATGGACATAAAACAATGAATTTAGAACAAAATCATCCAATCGGAAAACCTAAAAATAGCTAAACCAACTTCTCTCCTAGTAACCAAAGTATACTTCAGATAACAACCCCCTTACTCAATTGAATAAAATGAAGGTCCCCACAAAAAAAAAACAAAGGAACAAAAAGCAAGAAAAACACAAGGAAAAGACAAAACCAACGGAACAACAAACTATTTACATATATACAACCCAACAAAATACCAGACCTTTTACGACCCAAAATAATGTTTGATAAACTGTCCATTGGCATGCAATGGAACAGGTTCTCCTATTAAACTACTCAGTCGGAAAGCATTTTCTCCTAGGATTTCAGCAATTTGATAGGACCCAACCAGAGCTTATCAAACTTTTGGTGGTCACCCTCCTTTTCATTGGCTTTATCCCACAGCAAGACAAGGTCTGATATCTAAAAGCCTTGACTTTGGCTCTTTTGTCAAACCAACATTTGACAATAGCCTGGTGCCTAAAGAATTGTTGCAAAGCAACATCTCTCTCCTCTTCTAATTTCAACAAGCCAGCTAACTTACTTCAATCCTACATCACTAGAGTAAAATTCTTGCACAAATTTCAGGACAGGTATTTGCAAGTGAATAGGGAGCACAGACTCTTGGCCATACACTAGCTTAAATGGTGAAGTCTTCAACGCAACCTTGATCCTAGTCCTATCTGCTTCCATAACGCAAATCTTAACTAGGTATGCCAGTCTCTAGGATTGTTCTCTAATAGTTTTTTGATTACTCCTAGGAGATTCTTATTAGTTGATTCTGCAACTCCATTTCTTTGCAGATAATAGTTTGAAGAATACTTTACAACAATCCTATGATCATAAGCCCATGAAATGAACCGCAGAAGAAAAAGGGCCATTGTCACATACCAGTGCAAAGGGTACTCCAAACCTAGTTGTGATGCATTCAGTGAGGAACTTTGATTACTACCTCTCATAGCTATTCTGCAAGGTATAGCTTTTGTCCATCTCGTAGTAATATGTGGCAGTCAAAATGAATTTATGTCCTACAGAAGAATTTGGGTTAATTACCCCAATAAAATCAAGTGCCCATTGGGAAAATGGCCTTACCTCATAAATAGGCTACAATGGCATGGCTGGATGACCTCTCTTGATGCAAGAAGTTTGACATATATGACATGTCCTTACATGTTGGTGGGAATCCTTAAACACATATGGCCAATAATAACAGATCTGAGGATCTGTGCAAGAAAAATCATAACCATGACTCACCATGTTTCCAAATACATTCAAGCGTCTTAGCAATAGCTTCAGGCATTCTAATCCCTCTTCATTTGCAGCAATCCCTTTAAGCATATAATGGGAGCTTTTCATTCTCAGCACTCTCCTCTGAGTTGTATTCATTCCCTCTGGGCACCAATTATTGAGCATGAAATAAATAATATCAGCATACCAAGAGTCATTAGAAAAGGACAGTGTTGTGTACTTCTAACAAGTAATGTTCTTACCAACATCCACCATTTCTTTAGATAGGCCTTGACCTCAGACAAGTTTCATAGGGTGAATCTCCAGATTGAACTCCTGCAAAATAGCCATCCATTTCCCCCTTCATTCTCCCAACTCACTCTGCATAAGTAGAGACTTCACAACAACATCTAGAACTACAACAATAATCTAACTTCAAAGGATGTAATGCCTGAACTTCTTGACAACTCTAACCAATGCAAAAGCTTGTTTCTCAAGAGGTGGGTACTTGACTTCAGCATTCTTAAACGGAGAGCTCATGAAGGCAATTGACCTTTCATCCCCCTCCTCTCTTTGTTGTGTCAGGACAGTTGCACATGAGTGTTCAAAAGCAAAAGAATAAATATAAAATGGCTTCAAGTAGTCAAGATTGGTGAGGACTGGCGCCTCCGAAATGGATTGCTTAACCTGAGAAAAAGTAGCCTTTGCCTCATTACTCCATTCTATTCTAGCATCTTTCTTCATCATTTCGTTCAAAGGTTTAACAATTTCTGCAAAACCTGTGATAAACTTCCTCACAAAGTTGATCTTTCTGAAGAAATATCTCATCTCCTTCTTACTTCCTAGCATGGTTAACTTCAGAATAGACTCAACTCGGCCAGGATCTATCGATATCCCTCTTTCTGAGATTATGTTTCCCAAAAGTTTCCCTTCAGAAACCCCAAACACACACTTTTTAGGATTCAGAGAAACACCATATTGGATACATCTTTCAAGAACTTTAGCCAAGTCTGCAACATGGTTTAGTCTATCTTTAGAGAATACCATCGTAGCCATCCATATAAATGATGATGCCACTTACCACAAAATCTTTTGAACGCTACGGCCCATCGCGACGCTGAAAGGTTGCCCCAACGCTTATCAAACCAAATGGCATCCTCCTCGTAAGCAAATGTTCCCCACTTAGTAGTGAAGGTTCTTGCTAATTAACTATCACTTGATTGTACCTTAATAACTCATCTAGGAACCACATCATTTGAGACCCATTGACAATTTGCAAGACTTCATCTAGAGAAGGGAATGGGTAGTTTTCTTTTTTCGAAGCTCTATTCAAATTCCTGAAATCTACACATAGCCTGATCTCCCCATTCTTTTTATGAACTGGAACCAAGTTATCCACCCATGTTGAAAGTCATACTGGAAGATTATTCTTGCAGAAAGCAATTTATGAACTTCCTTAAAGTTCGCGGTTCGAATCATGCTGATTGTGACGTTGTTTTGCCGAAATGTTCAGCTTCAAGCTTCAGCGAATAGCGAGTTATCACAAAAGTATTAAATTTTTTTAGATCTTCATACCCCCAAGATATTGCAACAATATCTTTCTTCAGTGCCCTCAATATATCTTCTCTAATTGCTTCAGGCCAGGCTTTCCCTATGTAAACATTCCTTTCAAGGCCAGAGTCAGCTAAGTTAACAATCTCATATTCACCTCCCTTATCTTCAGTTGATATCTTTTCCCAAGCCCTTGGATCTGAATCAAAAATTCTTTCAAAGGCCACCATTCCCTTGGGAATGCTATTACTTTTTAAATTGAGGACTCCTTCTGTATCACAGTCTTTAGGATTCCAGTCTCCTTGATCCCTATCTGACTCATTGATGATTTGTCCTTCGAAAACATCTAAGCTTGCTAGAAAAGCAAGAATATGTTGATCATCATCGAAGACTTGAAAGTTCCTAACATTATTAGGGACATCCGGAGTGGATATTAATTCTATTGAGAATCTCTTGAGGTTGGAGCCTTGCATGGGCTCTAGGGTACTTATGGCAACAACTAATGAATCAACTATTTGATTCTCCTCTCTAGGGATTAAACTAATCCTCAAAGCATCAAAGTCTTCAATCAGGTTGCACACCTGCATTCTCTATAAGCCAACCTTTATTGTGACATGTGTATTGGCCGCCAGAATTGCTTCTTGATAATCACTTTGAATCTCCTCGACCGCCAAGGCAAAGAATTTCTTTCTCTGATGTGTGAACATCAATCCCCAAGCTAATGCTTCATATTCTGCTATATTGTTAGTGCATCCAAATTGTAACTTGTAAGAAGCAATTTTTTTTTTCCCTTTTGGACTGGTTAATTCAATTCCAGCACCATACCCTGTTTTAGATTTGGATCCATCAAAACTGAGGGTCCATAGCTGATTATGAGCTAGGGTTGATCTCTTTGAGTTTGTCGTGGGTGCTTGGATAAGATGAACCATATGTGGGGCCACTTGATCTTTTGCATCAAATATTAGGAATGGGTGTTCAATAGGTTCATCAAGTGCAATATCCAATTCCTACTCAGATATATCATGTAATCCTAGGATATCTTTTTGACAATTATCTGTATCTTTGATTAACCCCTTGGGTTTTGGTATACTTGTGAGTGCAGGGGTATCAAACAAAACCTGAGGTGGTTCAACATAACTATGTTGGTTTGGTATTATGACTGGGATAAGTTCAGTTTGAGGAGGGACTTCCTCTAAAGGTATATTATCCCTGGTTAACGTTATTGCATTTTTGGCTTCAAATGAGAAGTGATCTGAAATGGTCTCAAGATAACTTGGGCTAGTTTCTTCAGTTTGGAAAACATGATTTAGAACACTGATCCATGGTTGGCAAGTCAATTCTGAATGATTTTGGTAGTGCACCCTGCACCGATTTGGGAGTAGAAGACTCCATAAATCAATATCTTCCCTAAGACCGCTGATCATGTTGCCTTTCCCATCACCAAGTTGGTTCACACTAATCATGGGATCAAGGAATTTGCATTGAAAAATAATTAGAATCACAGCTGCAGTCGCAAAGATTTTCCTTTGCAAAACCCCTATCTCGGTTTCAAAATATACCTCATTGGGACAATCATACTCGATGATATATGTTTTAGCGCAGGTTCACTCTCAATCCTAATTTGTGTAGGCATTCCCCTCCATGGTAGCCACATATGTGAAAATTCAAGGGAGAGATATCCCCCTATACTCTTCATTAGGTCTCTGCTCAAAAGCATACCGTAAGTCTCAGGAATGTCTGCTACCTAAATATCCATATTGGTTTGAATCCTAGGGTTAGACCCTACTTGTACATGTATATTTCTCAATTCTCCAACTACATTAACCTCTGTTTTATCAGGTTGGATGACCTTCTTGTTTGTTTGGACAGGATTCAATCCCAATTTCTTGCATACAGAAAATGGCATAACATTGTGAGAAGCCCCTAAATCTAGCAGACAATTGTGCAGATTCTTCCCATAGATTCTCAAACTTAAAAGAAATGGTGGGGTCCCTACCTTGTTTCTAAACAAAGTTGTGTTCATGTCTGCAGTGGGTGCCACCTTGGTTTTCCCTTTTGATTTATCAGCTTCTTCCAAAGCTTTCAACACTATATCTCATTGGGAAGGGCACAATTTTAGGATGTCAAAGTATGATAAAGAGGTTTTATGTTTTTGCATCTCAGAAACAATATCAAATTCTATGTTATAACTTGCATTATATTTGAAAACACCAGATGAATTACCTTTGCTAGGGAAGTTCAGGCAGACCCTTCGGTGGAGGAGGGTTGTTATCAGCACTCTGATTCAGAGGCACCATGTGGTTAGGTGGTGCTGATGTAGTGAATGGACCCTTATTCTGGTTTCTTAAGAAGTGTCCTCCCTTTGTCTGAAAGGCTTGGGAATCATACACATCTTCCTCTGGTTCATTCTCATTCTACATTGGGAATGAAAGTTCTTCTTCAAAGAGGTCATAAGCCATTGTTGTATCCACTGAGCCACCTCATTTATTTGAATTCCCTTGGAACGTTTGGACATCTTCCTTTGGTTCATTCTCATTCTACATTGGGAATGAAAGTTCTTCTTCAAAGAGGTCATAAGCCATTGTTGTATCCACTGAGCCACCTCATTTATTTGAATTCCCTTGGAATGTTTGGGCATCTTCCTGTGCCATCTTCACAACCTTCTCTATTTCAGGACAATTCACCTCGGAATGAGTTGCAGTATCATGCAACCTGCACCAGTTAGTCATAAAATTGAGGTCAGCCACATTTGCAGTATGTGGCCTATCCTCATTAGCTTGATAATTGTGAGAAACCCCACCATTATTTGGCCCTATGTTCCATTGTCTGTTGTTATTAGGCCTCTGGTTATATCCTCTATTCTAATTTTGATAGCCTTGGTTAGGGAAGTTGGCCTTGATAATTCCTCTGGCTGTGATTGTTGTTGTTCTGATAATTACCCTGATTATTATTATTCTGATTAGGGTAATTACCTTGGTTAGCATAATTACCTTGGTTCTGAGAGGGGTTCAGTTTAAGTTGAGCCATGTCATTTGTGACTTGAGACAGAGTTTTCTTTAGGGTCTCCACCTTGTTTGTGAGTTGAACTTGTTAGAGTAAAGGTTTTAACTTAATTATGTTAATTAAGTTACCTTTATTCCTCTCTTAAGATTTCACTTTAGTTTGCATATTGTGACATTTAATAATTATATTAATTATTAAATGTCTACCTATTATGGTTTCTTTAGGGTTGCACAATCTCTTTTTATAAGGATTGATCATTGTATTTTATCTCTCTGATTAATACATTTTCAGCTTTCAGAGCACCCTTGCTTTTTTGTCTCGAATGTCTTCTTTTTGTGACATGTTATTTGCATGTAGGTGATCTTCGAGGTCTGTGAGGTTGGCTTTCACAACTTCAACATGGTATCAGAGCTCCAGATCTGCAGCTTCATGTTCGTCTTTTGAAGATTTCAACTTACAAAGTTTTTTTTTTTTTGAGCAAGGGTTTCATTCCTGGTATTTTTTGCCAGATCAGAGGGGTTTTCCATCATTTTTTGAGAAATTTTCACCTTGATCTCTCAAACAGTGCATTCTGGTACAAAACGGACCTCATGGGTGCACTCAGAAGGCCCAAAAAACCCTATTTTCATATAAAATATGATAGGGTTTGCTGAAAATTGATTTTTTAGAGTTTTTGGGGAATCTCAAAACAGTTTCCAGACAAATCCGTACAGATCCATATGAATGCATCGATTTTTGTGCCATCTTTTTTGGTGTCTGCATCAACTTTGAGTTGTCTCAATTTTTGTGTCATTGTGCATCGATTTACGTGCCCTATCTACCTCAATTTTTGTGCCATGAAGGTTCCACTTAATATTTTATTAATTTTTTAATCTTTAAATTAATAAAATGTTTGGTTTAAAGCCTAAATGAGCATGTTTAGTAAATGGTCATATTTTGAGCATACGGTGTTGGTTTTTCGAAAACAAGATATCGTCGGAAAGCTAGTTTTGGCACCGATCTGATGGTGTAGGTGTGGTTTCTTGATTTTTCCATTTTTATGTTGTTTTCCTCAGTCAAAGTCAGATCACGGTTTTTGCACTTCGGGAGGCGGAACATTTGCGTCTGGATTCCTTTTTTGCAAACGAATAGGCATTGGAAAGGTGGTTTTATTCCCTTTCTAGATCTATCATTTATTTTTCCAGAATCTTCCCTAGGTACATTTTATTTAGTATTTTGTGTTTTCACAATTTTGTCAATTACTTGGATGTTTTGGCACCTGGAAAGGATCTGTTTGTATGAGATGGAATATTTTAATCTACTTTATATGTACTGAGGTTAGTTTTCTCAATTTTTTTAATTTGAAGAGTTATCATGGGTTTTTCTACTCACCCTTCAGTTGTAATTCTGGAACGGGGTAATTATGAGTCATGGGCAAAGGGCATACTTACACATTGTAGGTGGCTTAATATTTTGCCTTATTTGTATGATCTCATACCTGAACTGGCCACTTCAGAGGGAAAACTACCTTTGGATATCATTAGAGATCACATAGTAGGACTTATATTGTCTAGTGTTGATGATGACATTGTGTGGGCTATATCAGACATTGATTGTCCCCACCCACTTTGGACACGTCTTTGGGAGATCTATGGAGACCCCAATCTCTCTCCATTCCTAGAGGATCCTACTTCATATTGTCTCTTACCCATTGCTTGGAGAGATAATACACCCTTTGATCATGATACTTTAGAGGAGCTTGAGTATTTAGACACCCTTACATGTTTCGATGGATCAGAGGCTTGTCTCACAGTTCCTACTCTTCAGACTGAGATTATACATGTATCATCCATTGTTTCTGATGACATCAATATCGCCACATTGGCCCCTATGGATTCATTTCAGCATCATGACCATCTTGGTCATTCATTATCTGCTACATCATGGGATTCTTATCTTCCGGACACATTCTTGTTTGTTGAGTCTCACACTGTAGATCTTGAAGATTATTTTGAGGACATTCATCTCCTCTACCTTGAAAGTTAGGTTATCACTATACACCCACCATTATCTGTGCATTCAGAGGTTGCATTTCAAGATTCTCCACATCATTTTGGATTTGCCATCATTTGTTTCAGTTCAGACAGAGAGATTCTTCAGCATCCTATCATGGCACACATTTTGAGATAGATTGGTTCATCACTCTTCACAGGGTTTCTTCAACATCATCCTTTGGATCCATTTCTTCCCAAGGGGAGGAATATTATCTGCCACTTAAGGATCTCCTTTTGGATTCTACATCAGGCATCTACCATTGCGACAAGAGTTTCATTGTGGGGGGGCCTTCTTGTCTCTTTATATCTCTTCTATGGAGACCATTGTATATGTACTTATATGATAGAAGTTGTCTATGGGGGGTATCATGTAATCCACCTCCTATCCTTCTTTCATTAGTGCATTTCATTCTTTTATTTTCTCTCTTTTTGGAGTAGAGCTTTTCCCATGAGGTTTTCTCTATTTCTCCACTTTACAGAGATTTCGTTGTATTCGGGTACCTCATCAGGCCTAGTTGTCGGGGCCCTTGTTTGCTTTCATGCATTGTAGTTACCTTTTCTTTCTTGCACATGTTTGTAGCTACACTCTTGCTCATCTTAAGGGGTGGTGTTAGAGTAAATATTTTAACTTAATTATGTTAATTAAGTTACCTTTATTCCTCTCTTAAGATTTCACTTTAGTTTGCATATTGTGACATTTAATAATTGTATTAATTATTTAATGTCTACCTATTAGGGTTTCTTTAGGGTTGCACAATCTCTTTTTATAAGGATTGATCATAGTATTTTATCTCTCTCTGATTAATGCATTTTCAGCTTTCAGAGCACCCTTGCTTTTTTGTCTCAAATGTCTTCTTTCTGTGACAGGTTATTTGCATGCAGGTGATCTTCAGGGTCTGTGAGGTTGGCTTTCACAACTTCAATAGAACTGTCCTTTCACTCTCAACATTCTTAGCAACAGGTGGCTAATCGACAGGATTTGGTATTCCAGCTTGATTATGATGACCATGTGGACTGTGATGAGCCTGTGATTGTTGAGAGAAGTCAGGAGCTCCATTGGCAAAGAATGGAATAGGAGATTGAGTTTGCAACTCAGACATAGGTCCATAATGGGAAGGAGACATCCCTAGGATAGTATTGAATAAAGGGGTTGGATTAGGCATCTGGTACCCCATAGAAGGAAAACCTCCTCCCAAGTTCCCTTGTTGAGAGCTAGTTTGTTGTTGTAGCTTGATGGCTAGATGATAAACTTTAGACATAGAATCAATATCTGTCGGCTGATAAGTCCTTTGTAGGAAAAATCCAAGAAAAGGGTCTATAACTCTAAAATATGCCTGAATGGAACTATTCTCAGCAACTAGATAGGGGTCCTGCAATTTCCTATACATTCGTTAAAACCTTGTATTAAACAAGGGCAGTGATTCATGTGGCTCCTTCCTAATGGTAGCAAATTGATGGAACAAAATGGCTAGATCCACATACACTCTAAACTGATTGATGAAAGCATTCTCCATATCTGTCCAACTCATAATAGAACCTTGTGGAAGATTTAGGTACCAGTTGTACACCATATACCCTAAGGAATAAGGGAACAACCTACAACCCACATCATGGTGAGCTATCTGGGCTCTGGTACAAGCGTCCTTAAAAGCTTGTATGTGCTCCTCAGCACTCCTTGATTCACCATGAATGTATTTGGGACATAATTTCTCAGGATTCTTAGGCATATCATGAAAGCCTCCAGGAATAGTCCCCAATGGAGAGGGATTATTCACAAAAAATGCCATTGGTGGCGGTGGTGAAGGTTGAGCCAGCTGTTGGATGGGCTAAACCAAGTGTAATGGAAATTGAAGTGGATTTGGTGGTAGATTCATGGGTATCAATTGGGGTATTGGTGAAAACCCTGGTGGAGTGAGTGGAGCTGACAAGGGTGGTAGAATGGTTGCCCTATGAATCTTATGTCTTGTTGGGGTCTCAAGTTCTATCAAAGGTGGTGGGTTTTTAGTTGATTGAAGAACTCTATGAGACCTCTCTAGTGAGAAAGACCCAATGTTATCCAATTTTCCCTCCTTCTAGCGCCAGTCTTGTTGAGGTGCCAAATTGACCCACAACATATAGGTAAGATAAAAGTAAAAGTATCTCACCTCTCCTAAAAGAGACAATCAGTAATCAAACTAATCACCTCCCAAGGTCCTTGATGTTGGTTCACAACATTGTTGTTTCACGAAGTGGTCAATATGGCTGTAATATTCAAGGGGCCTACTAGTTTTGAGCTTCTGGATTGTTGCAAGATCAAACATCTATCTAAACCTACTTTAACCGGGGTTTTAAAGAAATAGAAAAAGATAGATCAAGGTTTTCAAACTGAAAAACAATGTTGATTCATTCAACTAATCAGACTTGTTACCTTCCAAGGAATTCCTAAACTAGAATTGCAAAATAAAATTTACCTATAATTGATATAAAGTTTCATTCATTCACAGTGCAAACTTTAACAATAGATTGCAAATCATCATTCAAACAAAACATAAGATAAAATTTCATTCCTTGAAAGCTTTTCAAATCAAATGATTAACCCAAAATGAATACCATTCTAGATCATAGTATAAAGTAGGTTTCAATCTGGCTACTCCTACTATCAATGAAACAGATAAGTAGCATTTACAAATCTTTCAAGATCACCAGTGTACAGAAACCCATGTCTTCAAATTATCTCCATCTATGCTAAGAAAATTAGGAAGATACATCACCTCCTCCTCCTACTGAACTGCAAAAAAATTTCTAACTTACTTAAATACCCTAACTTGCTTTTTCGATATCCCCAAAAGATCTCAACAATTTGAGTCTTTTTGTATTACAGCGACTGCTCAGAAAAAATAAAATAACTTCTAACTCCTACTATACTTCTGCTCTACTGCTAAATTCGCTCTAACATTCAATTTCTGTCGCTGCGCTTACAAATGAGGTGAAATACCATATTTATAAAAAATGCCAGATGTGTCGACCCAGTTAGGGTTTACAATAAGTCAGTTACAGAACAAGTCAGCCCTAGAAGAATTTGAAACAAAGTCAAACATGCATTAAATGCACGGGCACCAACCAGATCGACCCAGTTAGGGTTTACAATAAGTCGGTCCAAAACGTGTGAAGAAGAGGCAAAGTGAAACAATTAGGAAGCATGACTTTCAATGCAACTTTGCATTAACTGCTTCCCCCACTTCGCCCATACCTTGTTCCATTGTGGCCTTCATCACTAAGGACGTCCTCTGCAAGCTATCCGCAAGTGGCATAGGTGAAACCCTAATTCTCCATTCAATAGCATTAATATTATTCTTCAGCTTCCTCATCGTATTGTCCCAGTCTCAACCTACATTCATCAAACACCAATGTGAGAATCCAAATGTTGACAACATTTTCATCCAAGTGTTAGCTTAAAATCATGATAAAACCATTAAATTAGGCATTAAGCATCAACACTGAAATTCATCAAGCTAAAGCAAGATATGTTTAATCATTCATCATTGGATTCATCAATTTTATCCAATTTCTTAAATTCCACAAAGCATAGCAGAGAATTTGGAAAAAATCTGGCTAGACCGGAATTCTGCGGATGACTCAGAACTTTGCACTTCGGAAAACTAAACGAAACTAGGAAAATCCGGCCAGAACGGAGAATCTTGAAGCAGGCATAAGGTTCACCAATAGATCATTTGAATGAAGAAGGAATGCATATAACATCATGAAATCCATCAAAATAAGCATGGAATATCAAGCATTCATCACCTAAATCATTCCTGTGTCAACAATTTCAAGTCACTCGAAGCTTGGCAGAAAATTCAGAAAAATTCGGACGGGCCAGAATTCTACGAAGAGCACAATACTCCAAACTCAGAGCACAATTCTGGGAAACTAAAGGAATCTGAGAAAATCCGACTGGGTAGGAAAATCCCGAGGTCGACAGAAAACCTAAAAAATCGACAATCCAACACGAATTCGCTCAAATTGACTGAAGGTCACAAATTTGAAGACATTTATCATGAGCCTCCTACATAGCTTCTTCAAATCCTAGGCTCAATCGAAAGTAGATCAAGACGAAATGGCGACGCCCTAGGCATGAAACCCTAGATTTTAACCAAGAACACATAGGGTAAGCCATGAAATACCCAAACACACAGGAATTCAAACTCCAAGCAAGACCATAACGTTTTAAATCACAACAAGATTGAACATCTCAACTCAGGAGAACACAAATGATAAAGAAAAATGGCATTAAGCTCCAAAAATGACCAAACTTGGAAACCCGACAGCCAGACGGAAATCCAAAAAAAATCCGACCCAGGCGGAATTCCACGAAGGCTAGAAATCTCTGAATTGCAGTGTAAAACAGGTCGAGCCGGACTTCAAGCGCAATCCGGGAAAATTCAAATGGGGCGGACAATCCTAAACTAGCTCAAAAACCTGAACAACAGCATTGAAACCGGAGTTTGAAAAAATCTTGGAAAATCCGGACGGACCGGAAAATCCCGTACCAAGGTAAAAACCCGAACTTTTCCCAAACATAAGATTTTCAATATGCAACTTGAGGAAAACACTTGGGCAAGCAAGATAAACATATTAAGCACATGCCAAGGAAAAGAAAAACCTCAAAATCGAAAGGGGCAAAACACAAAGAGCAAACGAAAAAGAGGGTCCCATTTTAATCAAATTTAAAATGGGGTGGTTATGCAAGGCATAATAGGTGCCTTTATTGAATACTTGTTATATGAAATACCTATCTAACCTTGCATACGAAGCTCTAGGAGCTTGCTTCAATCCATGCAATGCCTTCCTCAATCTATAGACCATATCTGATTTGTTTGATAACTGAAATCCTTCCAATTATTCTATGTATACCTCTTCTTCCAATTCTCCATTCAAGAAAGTAGACTTCACATCCATCTGATAAAATTTGAAATCCTTATGTGCTGCAAAAGCCAAAAGCATCCTGATAGCTTCCATTCTTTCCACCAGAGCAAATACCTAGATCAAAATCTATTCCTTCAACTTATGAGTAGCCTTTACACACAAGCCTTGTTTTGTTCCTTACCATTTCTCCATTTTCATTTATTTTATTTTTGAATACCCACTTAGTTCCAATTACATTTTTGTTTGTTGGTCTTGGGAAAATTTCCCAAGTCTAATTCTTCTCAATCTACAACAGCTCTTATTCCATAGCCTTGATCCAATATTCATCTTTGCATGCATCAATAACTATTTTAGGTTCAACTTCAAAAAGTAAACATAGATTTACCTATTCTTCAGTAGCTTTCCTTCTTGCCATTACACCCTTTCTACTATCTCCAATGATCTAATCTTCAAAATGATTCTTCTGCATATACTTAGGAGTTTTAGGAGTCTTTATAGGGCTTCTTCCTCTCCAATTTTCACTTCTCTTTCTTTTCTTTTCTTCTTCTCTGCAAGAAGACTCGTCTGACTCATATCCATCAATTACCACTAAATTCTTCTGTAGATTTTCATCAACCTTGACACTTGCACTCTCAACAATCTTTCTTAATCTCTTGGTGTAGCATCAGCAGGCTTTTCTTCTAGTAGAGTATCCAAGGAAGATACCTTCATCAGACCTTGCATCAAACTTTCCTAAGTTATCTTCATCTCTTGTGATATAACATTTTCTTCCAAACACTTTGAATTACTTGATAGTAGGAATCCTTCCATGTACCATAGCTCATAGGGAGTCTTTGTATTGTTTGCTCTTGCTTGAACTTTGTTAAGTATATAAAGAGTACTATGAATTACTTCTCTCTAGTAGACTTCCAATACATTTGCCTCTTTCATCATTGTACTTGCACCTTCTTGAACATTCCTATTCTTTCTTTCAACCACTCCATTTTGTTGAGGGGTCCTAGGGGCAGACAAGTGCCTTTTTATGCCATGATTCTCAGAAAAGATGTTAAACTCATTGGAGGTGAACTCTCTACCTCTATCAGGCCTTAAAGATTTTATTTTTATATCCATTTCATTCTCAACTATAATTTTGAATTCTTTAAACTTTTCTAGAGCTTCTAATTTGTTTTTAGAAAAGTAACCCCTGTCATTCTAGAATAATCATCAATTAATAGCATGAAATACCTATTACCTTGAAGACTTCTTACTCTTGTAGGACCACACAGATCTATATGTACCAATTCCAACAGTTCGGTAGTAGATTATTCTTTAACTTTGAAGCTTCTTCTTTCTTTCTTTCCAATTTGATATTTTTTATAAACAACATTGATAGGCTTTGTATTCTTTGGAAGATCTATTACAACTTGAATTAAAATTATTCTTACTAAGTTATCAAAATGATGACACATTCTCCTATGCCATAACTAGCTTTCATTATTTTGAGTCATAAAGCAGTGACCATTAGCACCCTTAAGTTGATAAAAATTTCCATCTATACTTCTTCCAACAACAACCACAATTTTGAATCCTTTTATGATCTCACATCCATCATCCTAAAACATAAAATTGTATCATTTCCTACACATTTGTCCAACACTCAAAAGCTTATGCCTTAAACCCTTAACATAACAGACATCATCAGTATTATGCTTTCCATCAAAACTGGTAGAACCTTTTCCACATATCTTAGCAGATGTATCATCACCAAATCTAACACATCCTCCATCATACCTTTCAAGTTTAAAAAACGTACTCTTGTCACCAGTCATATGATTAGAGCATCCACTATCAATTATTCAATAGTTCTTCTCCTATCTAGCATGAAAAGTAGATACCAAAGTACCTTCAGTCTTATCCTATATCTCCAAAGGGCTTTCCGTCACACATCTCTCAAAGTTAATAGAATCAAATTCATCTTTTAAAGCCATGAAAAAGCATTCATCATCTTCATCTCCATAATCATATTCATCATTAGAAATACTTGCATCTTCTCTAACATAATAGCTTTTCTTAATCATCTTACCTTTGTTCTCCTTATTTTTGTTATTCAAAAATCTATTTGGACATCTTGAAGCATAATGACCTATCTTTTCACAACTAAAACATTTGAAAGGAAGCTTAGCATTGTACTTAACAGTACCCTCCTTCATTCTCCTTACAAAGTTAGCTTCTATATCATCAAGATCCTCTTGATCTTATTCCTTGATCTCTGATTTAGTAAAATTATAAGTAGTTTCAAATTTTGCACAACTATTAGTACCAAATTCTCTCATCTCAAAAGTAGATAAAGAACCATACAAACTGATCTCTAGTATATTGATTCAAATTTGCAAATTCCTCAATAGAAACTTTATGAATACAAGATTTAGGAAGAGTTTTGAGAATTTTCTTTACCACTTTTGGTTCTTTGAGTTCACCACCAAGACCTCTAATGGAGTTGAAAACTTCATCTATCCTCTACATATACCTTGTAACATTTTCTTCTTCAAACATTTGCAAGTTCTCAAACATGATCTTCAAATTTTGCATCTTAGCTTCATTGACCTTACAATCTCCTTCATAAATGCTTTCTAACTTTTCCCAAATTTGTTTAGCAGTGTTCAAACTCATAACTTTCACCAATTCAAAAAATTTAAGACTATTTGAGAGAGTGTACCTTACTTTACCATTACTTTCATAGGCTTTGATTTCATCAACACTACTTGGACCATTTGTAGGTTCAGTGTATCAAGTCTTAAAAGACTTCTAGACATCAAATTCAAGATAAACCAGAAAACCTTCCATCCTTGCCTTCCAGAATGCATAATACGTTCATCAAACACATGGATCTCTTTCTTTTGCACCATCCTAGATCTACCTCAAGTGGTTAATATTTCTTCTAAGGAACCTTTCTCTAATACCAATTGTTGAATGCACAAAATAACTGAGAGGGGGGTGAATCAGTTGTATGTTAAAAATTCAAAACCCTCATACACATTTAGATCCATTAATACAATTAATCCTTAATCTATTATGATGATTTAGCATGAAAGGAAAATAGCAGAAACTTAAACAAATCAACACCATGCACAAGAGAACACCATAGTTATGTGGAAAACCCAATATGGTAAAAACCTTAGTGAGGATTAGCTTACAAGATAAACTAATATCAACACCGAATATAAAGGGCTCACTGCTAAAGGGATCATTGCCCAAAGAAAGAAAGGCTCAATGCCAAAGACTCCTTGCCATAATAGAAAAGAAGATAGAGAAGAGTGTTATATAGAGAAATCCACCACAATATCACCAACACCTTTGTAGCTTAACTAAGGAATTGTAGACACCTGCTCACTACATCCAACAATCTAACACATGAAAGCTCTCACTACACTTCCCAAATTCACACTCTAACACTTTGCAATTCACATCATTCACATCATTCACATCTCTCTTCACATCCCTCAACAACTCAACTCATATTTATATCATCTTCAACATTGAAACAATTCTCCAAGGTCGGCTATGCACCTCAACCGTGCAAATTCGAATTAGGTCGGCACCAAAACACTTTTGTGGCAGATAGAAGTGAAGGTGGACTACACCACTTCTTATCTAGGACCCAAATCTATAACTCCACACTACAACATGATTCTATAAATAATAAATCTCCATCACAATTAGTGTAAACACCAAGGTCAGTCATTACCCATGTAAACACTATTAAACTTTTAAGTACACAATTTCTTTGATCCGACAACTTGCGAACAAAAAAAATTCACCTGAACACAATCTAGAATATTTCAAAAACACCCTAAAAATCCAACAAACTCCTTCACAACAACTTTCACCTGAGGAATGTACACACCCAATACAATCAAACAACTCTTCCATATACTGTAACTTAGAAAACTGACTTCCAAAGCAACAAACCTCAAACAACCTTGATTGAAGAAAGATACCAACACTATTAGCACACCTTCATATCTACAGGACCTAAAACAAAACTATGGATAAATGCATAGCAAAAACATTTCTCCTAGACACCTCTATTATACCTAGTTCACACACTAGTGAACACAACTTCTTTTGTACATTGATCTAGCATACCAAATTATAAGCACAACACCTCTGAACACCTATGATCAACATGTTTAAAACACATAGGAAGATCTCCAACCTAGAAGAAATGTAGAGCAACACCAGAACCCTACTCTTTAACCCATAACACATTGCAACTCACTATTTCCTCTTTTTATTATTTTTTCTTAAAAGCACTTGGAAACCATGTTGAACACCCAAAATAATGAGAGGGGTGGTGAATCAATATTCTATTAAACCATTTAGTCATAATCCAACCAATAATCAAAACATATCTAACTGTAGCTATGAATGAAAACATGAAAGAGATCACAACACCACATAGCACGTGAATGCCATGATTTTTATGTGGAAAACCCAAAAAGGGAAAAACCATGATGAGGATTAGTTCACAATATATTATATCTAGATATAGTATATTACAAGGGCTTACTACTAGGACACACTATCCTTATAAGGCTCATAGCCAGAATTAGATACAAAACAAAGATGGCTACACAACCAAAGTGTGAACTGATGTAAGATGCACCTTCCTTGTGCTGAGTTCAGTTCCAATGAAGCTTTGAATACAAAATACTACTTTGCTTAGCAATCACTCAACAATTATGCTCTTATTTTGATCTCACACCTTTGAATTCACATGTTCGTATAATATGATACCTCTCGCACCTGATGTGCCACTTATGCTCGCTCTCTCCTTCATCATCACAACACAAAATTATCTTGCATATAAATACCCAATTACATCCACTTACATCAATTAGGTTGGCCTAATTAGATGTAGCCAAAAACAATTCAAAATAGCTTTGTTGGCTCAACACATGATTCAAAAACTTCTTTGCACTCAGACCAAACGTGTAATACATAATTTAGGTCGGCATGGACCTAAAATAGATCCTACAAACATTTGCATTATATATTCAATATTTACAACACATAACATGTATTAAGGTCAGCCAAGAATTGGACCTAATCACAAAAACTTTCAATCATTCATGCACTTCTCCATGCAAGTGACTTCAAGATTTGATCTTTCTTCAAATTCACACTTAGCTGAAATCAGTAAGTCTAACTTTAGAATCACAACACAAAAACATTAATTTCGAAGAAGTTTGGAATCTCCCACATTGATATACTAAATAGAGAGATAACTGTGATACACAAAGCTTTGAACTTTGTCAACAATATATTCCATACTATTTCACAAAACATCAAAGAATCTTGATTTTTCCAAAATATGGTAGACTTCAAACCATGGTTAAAAACACAAAGTGAAATCACTTAGTGTGGTAGAATGTGGACCCAAAAACTAATGCACTGAACCAAAAAACAATCAGTAGAAGCACTTAGTTAATATCTTGTACAACCATACTTTCCGAACCAACTAATATTGTACACATATCTTCAGTAACACTTCCAAATCATACTAGGTTGATCATAACAATGTTGAAATCAATGACAACATTGGATCAACCAGTATTATGTAGCTCATGCTCATGTTTCCAACATGCATCATCCAAAACTTCCAACACTCTCCTTCCAAAAATCTCCTTCTTCCAACAATCTCCCCCTTTGTCATTGATGACAACATGCATAATAAGAAATAGGAAATCTCATTTATTCACTCCCCTTTTCACTTCTCTCTCCCCCTTTGACATCAATAGAAAAAGGGTGTGCCAAAACTTCATAAGCTCCCCCTTAGGAGGTCAATGCAAAAATTGTTTTCCTTCTATATATGTATATATCAAAATCTTAAAAACTTGTTAAATCATGATAAATAGTTACCCTGAGTGCAAAAACTTGAAGCTTCTGAAAAGTTTCTTGCCACTCAGACTTTCCTCCTTCCTACTATTTATTTGCTATAGTAAGTGTCTTGTATATAAGTTCAAGTTCTAGTAGAGTTTCTTCTCCTTCTTCTGGAGTACTTAGATCAAGATTTATCTCTGAGAGCTTGTTAGTACTACCAAGAGCACTTGAGATCGGTATATACTTTGTCTTAACTAAGTCCCTTAACTTTATAAGTTGCCTGATAATTTCATCTCTTTGAATCTGTAGGGTGAATAATTTTTCATGAAGCTCCATTATAGAGATCCAAGTTTGATCTTCCTTATCTTGCACTGGATCATAAGAGTATGCAACAATGTTTATCTAAGTCTCAATTGTACTCATGTCATCCTTTATACTTCGAGTGATGTTTGGACATTTCATGCAATATGACAATATGTTCCTTGCTTCTTCCACATAGAATTGCACTTCTCTCAAGCATTTTGTAACCTTTTGATGTGCTTTTGTACATTTCTTGAGATATTCACCAGATTCTTTCTTTCAAGCCATGTCTTAGTTTCAGCTTGAATTTGACTTTTCAATCCAAAGACAATTTTTAAGGGATTTGATCAAGAGATTGCAATTTTCCATTGTAGATAATGATTCATCAATACTTGTACCATGGATTACCTCTTGTAGGGTTCTTATGGCTTCATCCAAACTTTGTACATTTGTATACCTGACACTGATCTCATGCTCATGAACACTTTCAATATCAACAATTTCTTGTTTGATTCTACCAACAATCGGAGGACTGTTTTTGACTTTTCTCTTTTTACCTATTCTCTTAGAGCTACTAGAAGCCTCTACACTCACCTTTTTTCTTCTAGTAACTTTAGGACTGCTCAAAAGGGCTTTTGCATAGCTAAATATTTCAGCCTCTAATACTTCATAATCCAATTATGAGATCCAAATGGTTATAGGTTTACTAGCTTCAATAAAGCAAATTTTTGTGGAGACAAGAGAGTTAATATCTTTTGAATATCTTCTCACCACTTCTCTGGGAATCCTCGTTCTCTTATTCATCCTACTCTAAAATACTCCAAAGAATGTTCCAAGGGCATCTTCTTGGGAATCCATACTTCTAAGGTTTCTTATGTACTTTGTTATTTGATGTGCAATTGGTTCAAAACTTGTCCAATTTATCTGTCCAACCACCAATACTTCTTTCAAGAAGTAGAGCAATAGGAAAATTACCAAGGTTCCATACTAGAATGTATGCTTCTTCTTTTTCTTATTATCTCTTAGGTTCTTCATTAACTATTGTCAGAGCAACTCATAAAGGCTGCAGTCAGCATTGTTCTCAAACATATCAAGAGCCATATGAACTGCAATAGGAGGGATAGAGCCTACAATGTTTGACTAGTAAATTTTTTGACCAATAAGTATAGCTGCAAATCTAACCATCGGTTTTGTAATAGAGTTCATTGTAATTTCCTTTTGTTTGAGAGTGGCACATGTTTTCTCCATGATATTCTTTCTATCAACCATCTTTTGATCAAGAATTGGTCTGGTGGACCACAAACTAGTTACATCCTTATTACTTCCTTTTTTATTGAGTGAGGGTCATCAATCCATATGGATTGGTTCTGAATTCTACTCAGTACAATCTTGATGTACTTCTCCTGATTTTCAAAATTTGAAAACTTTCACCAGACATCCAGCCTCTTGTCACTTAGGGTTTTGTACTAAGGTTTTATGGCATCATCATTTTCTCCCAATTCATCTATCCATAGAATAGATAACCTACCAAGTGATACCTCTTCAATTTTCCCATGAATGTATGTTCTAATATAATCAGTAGCTAAAACTCCAATAGGAGTACCAGAGAATGCACCCAAGGGATCAACCGCCAACACTTTAGCAAAATGCCTTTTAAGTACTGGTTGTGGTTTTTGTGAATTGTCTTCTACTTTTGGTAATTGCACTATATTTAAATTTCTTTTAGAGAAATGTTTTGAAAGATAAAAGAATGTGCAAAATCAAAAATACCTCTTAAAGAACTAGGTTCTTGATGCTCAACTTTAGGAAGATGCTTCAAACCCTTCCACACTTCTTTCTTCTTTGTTTCTTCTTTGGATGCCTTTGAATAAATGAATTTTCCTTCGCACATACATATTTAACTCTCTGATTTCACCTAACCCCTATAATAAATGATTCAAATCAAAAAGATGATGTTCCAAAAATATGTGTGCCCAAACATCTTTCCATGCTCTGCAAATTGTCGCATTCCAATATTTTCTTCCATGACTTTCTTCCATAGCTTCATAATTTCATCTTCCATGATATATATATATATATATATATATATATCTTTGTGCCATATCTTAATAACTTCATATTTCCAAGGGGCTATTAGAATTTTATGTTATTGCTCCCCCTAAGCTCATGCTTAGGTTTACTTTTCAAGTGAATTATCTACACCAGAGGGATGCATAGATGCATTTGAAGTTCCTGATTCATCTTTGTTCTTAGATTCCTCTTTCTTTCTCCATATCTTGTATATTTCCTCCTTAACTTCAGTAGGATCACCTTTCTTCACAGGTTCATTCCTTTGTTCTAGATTAGTCTACCTTCCATTCTTGCTTCTGTAAAATCTTGAAATATGTCCAGGCTTGTTGAAAAAATAGCATACGACACTTCTTTGACTTCTATTCATCCTTGATTTGCACTGGTTAGCCTTATGTCCAAATACATTGCATGTGTAACAGTAACCACTAAAAGATTGAAGCATTCTACTAGTATTGACTCTATTCATCATATGACTTCTGCACTCAACAGCTCTATGTCCAAATTTTTTGCATGAAAAATATTGTTCAAAGAAGGATCCAACATTTTGATTCATTCTACCCCTACATTCTATTTCCTTATGTCCAATCTTATTGCATGAAAAACAAATACCATTGAAAAATGGGTACCTTTGAGCATTTGGTTTTCTGATAGGAGGTCTTCTAGTGTTGCTTTTTTGATTCTTGATCTTTCTACCATTGTCTTGAGTTTGCTTTTGATTGTCATCCTTGTTAAGTATTTGATTTTTCTTTCAACTTTTTCCTTCTTCAAGTCCCAAACCACCTTTATCCTTAGAAGGTTTCTGAATTGTAATCAGTTCATCAACCATCGTAGTACTTGTTTTGAATTTGTCCTCATGAGCTCTTTCTTTCTCCATATTCAAAATTAGGGTTACCACTTCTTGTTCAATATTTGTACACTTATCAGTCTTGCTTTATATCTTAGCATTTAGACAATCCTCAATTCTTTTATTTTCTTCTACTTGCACTTTTAGTTCGGTGATATCTTCATTTTCCTTCTTCATCTATTCATTAACTTCCCTATGTATTTCTATGAACTTCTTGATTTGTTCTCTCAACCTTTTGATGCATTCATTTGCTTCTCCTAGGCTTTCCTTCAGACTTTTTTTTCATTTTCAAAATTTTCAAGGTCTTGAAGAGCATCTTTAAGTTCTTCTTTGTCAAACATGTAGGCATCTTCTTCATATTCAATTGCAAAAATTTCTTTCAGAGGAATGGGAAAAATTTTGTTAGCCATGTGTTCAAACTCCAAGATCTTCCTCAAGTTTTAAGGCTTTTCAAAAGGAACTAAGCTCTGATACCAATTGTTGAACACACAGAATATTGAGGGGGGGTGAATCAGTATTCTATTAAACCATTTAGTAAAAATCCAATCAATAATCAAAACATATCTAATTGTAGCTATGAATAAAAACATGAAAGAGATCACAACACCACATAATACATGAACACCATTATTTTTACGTGGAAAACCCAAAAAGGGAAAAACCACAGTGAGGATCAACTCACAATATATTATATCTGGATATATTATATTTCAAGGGCTCACTGCCAGGATGCACTATCCTTATAAGGCTCACAACCATAATTAGATATAAAACAAAGATGGCTACACAACAAAAGTGTGAACTGATGTAAGATGCACCTTTCTTGTGTTGAGTTCAGTTCCAATAAAGCTCTGAATACAAAATATTGGTCTGCTTAGTAGTCTCTCAACAATTCTACTCTTATTTTGATCTCACAGCTCTGAATTCACATGTTTGCATAATATGAGACCTCTCACACTTGATGTGACAATTATTCTCTCTCCTTCATCATCACAACACAAAATTATCTTGCATATGAATACCCAATTACATCTGCATACATCAATTAGGTCAACCTAATTAGATGTAGCCAAAAATAATTCAAAATAGCTTTTTCGAGTCCACACATGATTCAAAAACTTCTTCATGCTCATACCAATGTGTAATACATAATTTAGGTCAGCATAGACCTAAAATAGATCCTACAAACATCTGCATTATATATTTAATATTCACAACACATACCATGTATTAGGTTGGCTAGGAATTGGACCTAATCACAAAAACTTTCAATCATTCATACACTTCTCCATGCAAGTGACTTCAAGATTTGATCTTTCTTCAAATTCACACTTAGTTGACATCAGTAAGTCTAACTTTAGAATCACAACACAAAAAAATTATTTTCAAAGAAGTGTGGAATCTCCCACACTAATAAACTAAACAAAGTTGAACTCTATCAACAATATCTTCTAGACTATTTGACAAAACATCACAGAATATTGATTTTACCTGAATCTGATAGACTTCACACCATGGTTAGAAACATAGAGAAAAATCACATAGTGTGGTGGAATGGAGACCCAAAAATTGACGCATTGAACCACAAAATAGTCAGTAGAAGTATTTAGTTAATATCCTATAAAACCATATTTTTTGAACCAATTGATATTGTACACATATCTTCAATAACACTTCCAAATCATACTAGGTTGATCATATCAATGTTGAGATCAATGAAAACACTAGATCAAGTAGTATTATGCAGCTCATGCTCATGTTTCCAACCTACATCATCCAAAACTTCCAACACTCTCCTTCTTCTAGCAATCTCCTTCTTCCAACAAACCAAGCACCAAGAACACATTCTCAACAACTTCATCATTTCCTCAACCATAGACAAAATCTTATCGAAGAAACACTAGAGGTTGACACCGATAGCTTACTAATGACAACATAATGCAACTAATCAAAGCATCATCAATGCAACAACACATACTCTTGTAACAATCTTCTTCTCATACCATTGACATCAATGACAACACCAACTATGCATACTTGCAACAAAAGGGATTAATAAAATACCAAATCAAAAACACTTATAGAAAATGGAGATGCAAAAAAGTTGAGATATTTTTTGAAGAGACCAAGATGGATTACAAAATGTACATGGAAGAAGAAAGAAGGTTGGAATAAACCAAAACAAGACAAGAAAGATACCATAAAAGGATGGAGAAGACTAGAGAAACCTATGAAGAGAACTCCAAGAGATATAAAAAAATATTATTTGATTCCACCAATAGAGGAATAGATATTTACTATACCACCCAATAACAAGGAAACATCTCAACAATTAACCATCTACATAAGAAGAGTAGAAGAAAATTTGACCAAATTATTTGATACAATAAAAGAACATGATATATTTTAGGAATCAATAAAGAAGGTTATTGTAAGCTATAGTTCTTAGCTAGAACATAGAACAATTAATGCTCCACAAATTAAATTTTTGACACTAGATCATAGAAGAAAGGATTTTGTACAAGTTAAATTTTAACTAGAAATCCACATTTCAAACTATATATGTCTAACATTAAGGTTATAATTAATGAAGAATGTAAGGGTCTATTAACCCTAATACTAGAACTTAAAGTGTCAGCCCACAATACTGCGTCCCACTTTTTGGCCAAAGTAGGATATTGAAATCAACATTTTTCTCCAAATGTTAAATTTATGAAACCTATAGCAACTTGTGACTGTTGACTCAGTATAGGCTAACTACACTTGATCCATGAGGATTCGAAGTGTATTCAAGCAACTAAACATCAATCCAATAAGATCATTCAATGCAAAACTAAACTAAGAATCCATTAAAACTAACATATTAAATCATGAAAGCTTGAAAAACAGTCATTCTAATCCATTTAAACTTATCCTATTGGGGGAGTGGTGTAGCATTGATGTGGAATTGCGACCCTTTCCCAATCCTGTGGATAAATGAGCCTGTTTTGATCAATTATATTGAAGAGAATCAACGAAACCGATGATAGATGTGTATGAAAACATGATTTAAAGCTAAATTAAAATGATGCAAACTATTTTAACATGATTTATGCTAAGATGATCGATATAGGTGTGTGCAAATCTAATCTAAATGGATTTTAAGCTCAAAAGGTTAAAACCCTAATTACCAAATAAGCTAAATGGATGCATCTATATTACCATGGAAGCCATTAATGGAAGCTAAGCTAATGATAAAAGTAAATTAAGCTAAAAAGATGCTAAATAAGTGCTAAATATGAGTGCAAGTGAAAGTTATTTTAATAGCATAAGTTTTCTCTTAAAAGGAGGATTCATTTATCTCTAAATAGTGACCTATTTTTAGGAGGACAAATGAGAAATGAAGGGTTGAGATTAAAAAGATTAATCAATGGTCAAAATTGGAGGAAAGATGAAACATGGATCATATGGATTCTCATCAATGGATGAGAATCAATGATCACATGGATCAAGGAAAGAATCAAGGGTCCATATTATTCCAAACAAACACACTTTCAAAACTTGCACAAGAAGTCATGTTGAAAGTTTGTTGAAAAAAAGAATATTCCCCTTTCCAAATGAGTGAAGAAAGAGAATATTTTTTCTCATGGGGTGAGGAAAATTAGATATTTAGCAAGTTAAAACAAAGTTTAGACGTGCAAAAGGGGAAGGAGAATATTCCTTCTAGAGGAATGTGCAAAGAAATAATATTCCCGTAGAATATTCTCTTGCAAGTGGGGGGGATTAGATTTATTAGTAATTTGATAATTAAATAAAGTTTCAATTATGCAAATTAGGGGAAATAGACAATATTCATTAAATAAAATGATTTAATGAAAAGGGGAAAGTGATATGATATTTAATTAAATGACTTAGGGTTATTTAATTAAATAAGAGGATTTAGATATTTAAATTAAATAACTTGATGTATTTAATTTAATAAGATGAAATGTTGGCATGAGAGGGGGTGAATTAACGCGATTACATTAATTAGATCAATAGATGAAAATGGCATAATTAATTAAATAACTAGGCTAATTTAATCAATTAAGTGAAAAGAAGATGGGTTTTAAGAGGAAACTATGTTAATATATTTGATTCGAGTCCATGATATCATTCAAGACATTTTTAAGTGTCTACACAACTAAACCATTAAAAATATGGAGATGATGTGAACTAGTTATTTGTGAAGATTTGTGTGTAGATTCTAAATATATTTAAAAACATATATAGAAAAAATGTGATTTTTTTATGTAACTTTTAATAACTTATTTGTTATCTAGTAAACAACATTTTAAAATTGTGAAATTTATGTCATCACACAACCATTTTTTTAAATTTTTTTTAGACTGCAGGAATCGGGTAGCACGACCCCCTATAAACTGCAGTGCGCTTGGTAAACTTTTTTAACATGACCGGTAGCGCTGGTGCGACACGCCCTCCGGTAGCATGGGGGTGGAGGAGACTAGAACTTGTGACCAACCTCCTACTACAGGAAAGATTTAGCCAACCAAGCTAGGGCCCCAGCCCATCACACAACCATTTTTAATGAAAGTATAAAATTATAATTTTTAAAAATTTAGATGTGTAACATCAATATTTAGTGCAAGGATACTTTTTTCATAATTTTTTGTTACATATTTTTTTTAAAATTAATTTGTGAAGTTAGAGTAATTATAAGATGGACGCAGGTGTATGTCATCAGACATAACTCAATTTGTATGTATTAAAATTATTATTCTATTATTTGGCTAAAACAAGAACATCAATACCTAGTGCACACATATTTTTTTAGAATATTTTTTCCTATTTTTCTATTTTTTGTGTGTGTGAAACAAATACCTTGATGTTTTGTGAAAAACCTACATTCACAAGAATTAAAATATAAATATAATAATAAAATTAAAAATATTCAAAATTATACTTTTTGGAAAGCTTATAATAATAGCTACATACTTACAAAGTATAATTTCTAAATAAATTTATTTGATCCTTCAAAAGGTAAATAAAAGTGGTTTTTGTCAACATTTTGATAGGTGTAAAGGAGACTCCATTGTGGGTATGATTTAAGACTAGGGGGGTTTGATCTAAGGGGGTCTTATCTAAACCTCTTCAATTAAAACCCTTTAGATAAAACCCCTCAAGGATTAAATCATTAATTTTTCTAAAAAATATGTGATTTCAGGAAAAAATTAGGATGTCCCAAGTTTCAAACCCATTATTGTGGAATAACCCTTAATCTTTATATTTGAGCGAAGAATACTTAGATAAATTAATAAGTGAAAATATGCATTCACTAAAAGAAAAAAATATGAGAAGTTTAAATTTTTCATGAAAAAGAGGAAGAAGATGGTATAAAATATGTATGCAAGATGTTATCCATAAATATAGTTGACAATTTTAAGTAAGTATGGTGGGACCCTAAATTAATTAATGACATTTCATTAATAAATTAAAAATTTCCAAAATTTGTATCACCAAAGATGTAACAACCCCATGAAAAGGTGAACCCCTAAACTAAGAGTAACCCCCATGATAAATAAGAAAATAAGAATTTATGAAGAAGATATAATATTAAATCCATGTTAAGGATAGAAATCTAGAAAGTTTAAGATGATATTTTTTAAATAATTTTGAGGAGATACTAGGTAATGAATTCTTTTAAATTCACTTTCCTAAAGGTAAAAGGAAAAAGAGAAAGGTTAGTGAAATACCAAAGTGAAAACTAGGCAAAGAATACTTGAGGAAAAGATAGAGAATGTGAAGATAAGGATGTCAATTAGGTGGAAGGAAAAGCTGTAAACAATGAGGAAATAAATTAAATATGACTTCAACCATGTAAAGATGGATATGAATGCAATTAAACTCTGTGTGTATGGTGAAGATACCAAAGATACAAAGATACAACTAAGTATTTATTAATCTTAGAATCTCATTAAAACCAAATTTTATTATATGAATTTGTAGAGACATTAACAAAAATAACAAAAATATTATATTAGAGTATGCCCAAAACATATCAAGAAATGGGATGAGATAAAAATTATTCTTGGTTAATTTTTATTTCCCTAATTCTTCAATTGAAAGTGTAAGTAAATTAAGGTAGATGATACAAGAGAACAATGATTTGGTGAAATAATGTGATCAAAGATTTGGTTAAGTGCACAAAGATGGGGGACCAAAAAGTGGCCACTCCACTTTTTGGTCCCAAAAATAGCAAAAACACAAATGCATTATAACAAAAAGTGTTTGTGTTATGGTTTGAATTTCAAAAACAGAAAGCATGTTATAATGTGTCAATATTATATGATTTCACAAAATGCGAGCATGTTATAATGCACTCGTGTTTTGTTTTGCATTGAATTTTTTTTCTCTTTCTTCTCCTTCTCTTTCAATGAAAATACATACATGAAATAGTATCAAGATGTTTGAGAGTAGTTTCGAATCTCTAGGAGTTATAATACAAAATCTATTTTTTGAAAGATCTTATAATTTATCAGACTTATTCAAATTTCACTAATCAAGAGGCCAAATTTTAGTAATCAAAAAGTTGTATCATCTCTCTCTCTCTCTCTCTCTCTCTCTCTCTATATATATATATATATATATATATGTCCACCCCTCTCCCTCCCTACCTCTCCCTCGACCCTCAGCCTATGCCCAGCCAACCCTCAACCCCTACACCCTATAATCCTTAACCTTATCCTAAACCTAGTCCTATACCATATACCTTGGCTGTTGCCCTCTGACCTTGAACCACTATCCCTCAGCCCTCCATCCCTGTGTCCCCTCCTACACCCCTCGACCCTCGACCCTGCCCTATGCCCTCGGCCTTGGACATTATGCCCTCCGACCCTGCTGCTGGATATCCTGGAAGCCCTAATCCATATACCCTGTGCATTGACCCTATGCCCTCAGCCATGGGGTGGTCGTGACCGTCGTCCTGTACCATATGCCCTCGGCGATTGTGCCTAGGCCCTAGAGCATTGTCCTCAAGTCGGCCCTCGGCCCGCTGTGAGCCCTAGGCCACTCTCGACCAAATCTGACCTAGTAAACTTTGTGCCCTCCTGACCCTGTGCCTCAGGCCTGTTACCCCTCGGCCCCATACTCTATACCCTCAGCCCTATATATCTTAAACCCCTCCATTGTATGCCTGAGCCCTCGGCCCATTGCCCTCGGCCCACTATGCCAATCCTAAAATACTATGCCATGCCTTGACCCTATGCCCTCTGACCCTATGCCCATTAGGCCTAGACCCTGCACCCACATCAGTGTGTAGGTAATGAGCCCTAAGACCTAGGCCAATGCCCTCTGACCACATGCCATCCTGAGCGTCCACCATGCCCTGTACCTTGACCCTGTACCCTCCGACCATGTTGCTGTCCCCTCGGCCCTCGACCCTATGCATTAGGCCATCAGACCCTGCACCCCCTCAGACCCTAGGCCATGCCCTGTGCCCTCTGACCTTGTGCTTGTGTCCTGGAGGCCTGATCTCTGCCCTGTATCAGTAGCCCAGGACACTTTGAATCAGTCGAAAAGTCGTCGAGATCGAGAAATCGAGAACCGTCGATCCGGAAAGTCGAAAGACTCGGATCACGTCGAAACCACATCGAAAGAAATCAATCGGTCGAAATCGGCGAAAAAACAGGCAGATCGCGAGATCATGCCGAAATCGTCGCGATCAATCGGCAATCAATCTTCGCGGACATCAGATCAAGATCAGATCGCCGGACAGTCAAAATCTCGGATCAATCCGTTTTCAAAATCGACAAATCAAAATCCGATCCGTTTTCGTCGAAAATCCGCTCAAAATCAGGCGTCGCTTAAATCAGTCGATCCGTCAGAACGTCAAAATCGACGTCGATCGAGATCAAAATCAAATCCGCTGCGAAATCCGTGGCGCAAATCAAATCGAAATCAAATCCGTAAATCGATCAATCAACATCAAAACCGATCGAAGTCGGATCCGTCGATCAACGGCGACATCGATCGACGGACGATCAGAACAGATCAATCAGGAATCAATCCGTTTATCAAAATGTCGCAGAATCCGGAAATCGATCGAAATCAATCAAAATCATCAAAATCAATGGATCGGCATCAATCCATCGACAAATCGATCGAAATCAATCAAGATCAAAATCAAAGATCGATCAGTCGGATCAATCGTTAGATAAATGGATGGAGATAGAGAGAGGTCTAGAGTTTAAGAGATAAACAATGAGTGAGAGAGAGATAAATGATACAACTTTTTGATTACTGAAATTTAACCTCTTGATTACTAAAATTTGACATGTTGATTACTACATGCTCACATTTTTGTTTGCTTTGGGAATTCCCAAGCCTTTGGCTTGGGTTTTCCTTGGACTTCCAAACCAAAGGCTTGGATTGACTTCTAATGCCCAATGACCTATTTTTTAAAATTCTAAAAAAATTCACATAATCTTGAGCATGCTCCCCATCAGGTTTGCATGTGTTTCAAGGTTAAATAAAAAAAAAATTGGTAATGTTAAACTCTCTTAGCTATCTAAGCATGTAATTTTTTTCAAATTTTGAGTATGTTAAGGCTTTCATCTTTAATTTCTTTTATTAGTGTATCTGTTTTTTGTCAAAAATCAATGTTTGGTATTTTTTAATTTAATTTTAACTGTTCATTGAAATTTTAAATAAATTACATTTTTAGAAATTGAACTCCATTCTACACATGTTCAAAAAAATTATTTTTGATTAGTTTTCAAAAAAAATAGGGGGTAGCATGCTCAAATTTATATTTTTCAAGATGTGTCCACTTTAAAAATTAGCAAAAAAATTGGGGATAAACTACATGATGTTAGCTAATTTATCACCGAAGTGATTTTTAAAATACTAAAAAAAAAATTAACATTTTAGGGAGGGCACACCATATGCTATGTTATGTTTTTTTGTAAAAAATAGGACCAATTTGTGTGGCCCCCCTTTTTGAACCCCTTAATCTCTACTATTTTAAAAAAAGTAGTTTAGAAAGTAGATTCAGAGCACTATGACTCTTGTTTTTGTTGCATCTTGTTTTTGTTTTTGTTTTTGTTTTTGTTGCATGTAACTATCTTCAATTTCTTATCCAAGGCCAATCTTTCCTTATTTACAAAAAAAAGTGACCACTTAAGATCCCTTTTTGGTCCCCCATCTTTGTGCACTTACCCATTTAAAAAGTGAAGTCCAAAAATTAGAATCCTTAACTAGGAAACAAATGATAGAATGGTTTACATCTAGTTTAAAACTACAAATCAAAGCTATGGTAGATCAAAAATATTTTTTCCCTATAATGAAGTGGTGAAGCTAGCGATCAAAATAGAATTTTGATCTTGGAAGAAAAAATAGGTGAAAGTGAAGAAGTTGATAAATTAAAGTTAGAATTACAAAAATTGGAATATAATAACCCTTTTGTAGTAAAGGAGGAAATATAAGAAATAAATTTCCAATGATAGAAGGTATGAAGTAAGCCACCACATTGAATGTAGAATTTAAAAATACTTGGGAAGAAAAGTACGCTACTATTCCAATACATGCAAACAATGGGATAAACATTTAATTGATAATTGCCCCATAATATTTGAAGAAGATGGTGAATCACTAGTTAGAGTAATTAATAGAGAAGAATCCTATATTGACAAAGGTATCCCAAGGGCACGGGGATTGGCTACATGTACTTTAAATGGCTATATGACACATGGCTACCAAGAATTGATATGGAGAAGAAATCTATGAAAAATCAATAATGTGAACCATGTAGTACCCCAAATATAAAATGAGGGGCCTTCTACTAGCTATAAAAATGATAATTCTAGAGATGAATACCACAAAAATATTCATAGGGGTGGTCAAAGTAGGGGAAGAGGTCGAAAAACTTACCTGCTACTATTGTAGTAAGATAATAAATTATACTAATAAATTTAGGAGTAAAAAGAGAATAAAATTTAGTTAATTTATTTTATGGATAAATTCACATGATAATTGATACATCACAAAGCCACACAATTATAAGAATGGATTGACACAAGATACTATAATTGAATAAATATTAATTTCTAACACTGTTAGTGTAGGTTTTTTATTTTCCTAGTGAGTTAATTTATTTTCCCTCAGTTAGATTTTTACTACACATTTATTAAGCTTACTTAGGATAATAAAGTGAGTTTATTATTTAATAACTAGGAGATAATGTGATGATGTGTCACCATCCTAAAAAAATGGATCATTTACTATTTTCATCACTTTATCTAACATTGGTGGTCACTTCCTATTGGTTGCTTTACTACCTCCATCATTTT
>VDFB02321598.1:206966-228937 GCA_007258455.2 Sequoia sempervirens
TAAACAACCCATAATTTATTAAACCATGACCTAACCACAGTGACGACTAGCAGTTAATAAATAATTGTAACCTAACATCATATAACCATAATTTGTTTCATGCTAACTAATAGTATTTCAACCTTTCATGCTACTAAACTGTGGCCACTACCACCCAAGGGTCACTAGGGCCCTCATAGGCCAAATTGGGTTTTTTAAACTTGTATAACTTTTGCTCCAATTATTGGATTTTGGTGAACAAGATATCATTAGAAACCTAGAGATGAGTAATTTTCATCCACATAGATATTGATTTTTTTTTTCATTTTTACTAGATATTGCAAGTTGAAGCTATTTGTTGCACTTTTCTTCAATAAGTCATAGTGTTCCTCCCAAAGCTCTATTTTTTAGAAACGAATAAGCATTAGAAAGTTATTGAAGAAAACTACACATCTACCTGACTAATTTTTCTATATATTTTTATTAGGTTCACTTTGTATCAAAATTTGTAATTTTAGCTATTATGGACCTACTGAGTAGTGTAAGTTGGAAAAATCTTTGTAAACACACTAAACTATAAAGTGACAACTTTGTAATCTTTGGGGGTGTGATATTTGAGACTAGTGGAAAGGGGGTGTTCTTTTGATATCTTTTTGTATCATTCTTGGGGTGATTATATAGGAATTTTGCAATCACAAACTGAGATAAAGTTTCATTTATAGGGGGTCAATCATGTATCATAAAAATATTTCCATCCTTTTGTTGTCAAGATAACTTTAGAGAACTATTTTTCCTAGAAACAAAGGATAAATAATCACTTTCTTGAGTAGGATCTATTGCCCTATCTCCTTGGGCTCATTCCTAAGCCAAGTGACTATGAACAAAAGAATGCATGGTTTAACAAAAATGACATGGTTTATGGACTAATATGTATTACTATTTTTAGGATACTCTACATCACATAGAACACATTGATTTCCATTTCATTGCTTGGACCATCATCCAGTAGTTGTGTGGAGTCATTGGATCTTCATCTGAAAGTGGTGTTTCCTTGGATAACCAGGCTCTTGTGGATGATATTGAGACTTATGTTGCCCCATATTTTGTGGACACATCCTCTATGGATGATTAGTTTATTAATACCTATTGCTACTTCAAATTCCAAAGTTGCATCTTCAAGAGCTTATATTGATTCCTTACAACAAGACATCCATAGTCTTTCAGATTCAACAAGTTGTGTGATGATCTCTTGATAGGTATTTCAGACTTGTTTATGGAGACACACATTGAATACTTGAGAGACACTATTGATTGAATTCATATTCTCTTTGGAGAAGTTGATTCTTTTTCAATTGTTGTGAGAGAACACTTTGATCCTCTCATCCATTCTCTACATGATCATTCATTATTGTTTGATATGAGTGTGGATAATTTGGATCAAAATTTGGAGGAGACATCTTCAAAGGAGATACTTGAGTCTTTGGATTGTGTTCTACATTCATCTCTATGAGATTTTGATTTGTCATTTTTAGCAGTGTGGCCTAGAATGTTTGATTTGATTGTGAGAACCTTTAGCAATGACATGGGGACATTTGAGTAGAGTTTAGAGACTTCATACATTTTGAGTTTTCTTCCTACATATTCCTTTCAAGAATGGGGAGATAGCTTGCATACACCTTTGGTTTTATTTCTTCCTAAGGGGAGGAACATTGTTCAATAATCATGAACCAACTTCTACATCCAGTTTCAAGCATCTACCATTGGATCTACTTAGTCCTCTTTTCTCTCTCTATTCTGGTGGGGTGTTATCTCTCTATTTGTGAGGGGGGATTCTTCTTCTTTGGGGGATATTTTTCTATGTACATGGGTACCTAACATGCCCTCATTTTGTATGACCCATCATATTTTCATCCTCTTAATCTATGCTTAAGTGGGGGTGTTAGTATAGGTTTTTAGTTTCCTAGTGGGTTAATTTATTTTCCCTTAGCCATAGGTTTCTCCTTCACTTTTATTAAGCTTTTTTATGATAATAAAGTGAGTTTATCATTTAATAACTAGGAGATAACGTGATGAGGTGTTACCATATTAAAAAGGTGGAGCATTTACTATTTTCATCACTTTATTTAATATTGGTGGTCACTTCCTATTGGCTTCTTTTCCACCTCCATCCTCTCCCTCGTTCTATATAAACTCCCTACCTAGCTTATATTTGCACTCTTAGATAATCTTGTATATCCATTCTCCATCTTGGAAGCTCTTAATGCATTTCTTTCATTCTAACATTGTATATCTCTCAAATTCAATGGTTTATATTTTTTATATTTTTTTCATTTTATGTAGTTTATAATTTTTCTCATAAAGTTCTTTGGGTTTTTAATATATTTTGGATTTCTAACAAACACACCACATAGTGTTAAATTATTAATGAAAATCCCAAAAGAGTAAGGATAAAACTCTAGAATATGTCAAAGAATGTATAGAATCTATAAACAAACTAAGAAAATCTCTATGACAAATTAAGAATTATAAGAAATAGACTATAAATAAATAAATAAATATAGCTAAAGAAAGAGCCTATTGAATAATTTAAGAAAAAAGAGGACACAAAAAAAAATGACCCACAAAGGGATAGATATAAACAAGAATAATTAGGTAATCAAATAAGATGATGAGAATGAGTAAGAAAATGAATATTCTAATGAAAATTATTGTGACTTAGATGTTATAAAATCCAAAAATATAATAAAAAAGATACAATAGTAAGAAGAAAAAATGGATATTTTTCAAAAAGAGAGGCCCTAAAACTAAATGAGATCAAAATTAATTGAAGAGAATTTATTCCCAAAACTCAAGAAATATTTAAAGCATTGTAAAATATAAGGAAAAAATTAAGTGATAGATCAAAGATGTCAAAACTCAAAAGAGATGCATTTATACTAAATAGTGATATTGAATGTCAAAGTAAGTGGAAGAAATTTCAAAGTAACTAGACTTGGGAGAAGATATAAGTATCATGCCTAAATATATTTGGGAGGTGCTTGAAAAACTGCAACTCCATCAAACACCATATGATATATCTTTAGCAAATGGAAGATAAATATGTCCAATTGCCACATGGTAAAATTCCCAAATATATGTCATGGTTATAAAGACCAATGTTGATTGAATAAAGTTATTAATGCATGTAAAGGATCAAAATAAGTCTTTGACATCATATTGGACATTACATGGTTTGTGGAGAATAAAATCACTTTAGATATAGTTGAAAAGGTAATAATATTGTAAGGTAATGGAAGAGTAGTACATATTTCATTTAATAAAAATCAAGAAAGATTTCTATGCACAAGAAATACACTCAAATAATTAAGAATAGAATGAAGATGAAAAAATCAAAGCATTTAAAAATAGAATCAATGTTATACCGTGGAGGGAGTGGGATGGGGAACCTAATTCTAAAGGAGAGGTATTCTTGAATACTGACGACTCCTCAATAGATATAGATGAAGTGGTAGGAACATGGTCATGGAAAGAATTAGAAAAATATACGATGAAGATCCTAGGACTTAAGAGAATCTTTATGGATAGAAACTTTGTTAGAACAAAACAACTAGATACCACAAATCAAATAGTCATATCACAACATTAAAAAATAAAACACATTCAAGGAAGAATAACACATGTTAAGTTACCCCACTACTATGGAGTAGAGTATTTATTACACTATCCTCAAGAAATAGAGAATACATTCATAAATGAAGAAATTTGAATGAAATATCTTGATGAAACCTTAATTCTAAGTCCTCACATTGGTGGAAGGCCCTCAAGAAAATATACATACCTAGAAAGCATTCAAATCTTGATCAAAAGTAGTTTTCTCAAAGAAGATAATGTTGTGTGGTCTCACAACACGCCACAAGAATACAAAGCTTAGGGACCCAAGTTGAAAATTAATGCTTAAGGAAAATGCTAGTTCGCTAATGGTCACCAGGAAATATGTGAAAGTTGAAAATCTTAAAAGTAATACATGGTCAAGTGTACCAGATGTCGGGAGTTTGGGTAATTTGAGTTGGGGTGAACAATCAAGATGAGTTCATAAAGGAAGTTTAATGAGTTGATGTTGTCCGGAGTCAAAATATCAAGGATTTGAAAAGACCAGTAAAAGTTGGAAGTCAAGTCAGGATTTTTCTGGGAATGGAGTATATCGGCTAGTCGGGTTTAAAAGGAAGTCAAGCATATCAATAGTTGGGTACCTGGGTGAATGGTGCACTAATGCAGGAATGTCTAAACTTGTTATTTAGTTTTTCTTGAATGTCCAAAACATCTGGTGACTTGCCTAAAGTTGACCATTACATGAGAATACATTAAAGCGTGTTACTTATGAACTGTTTTAAAAGGGATTAATGATAATGATGGTTTTAAGCTAATGAAATTTTTATTAATGTTTTAAAAAGGGGATTGATATATGGAATTTTATGTGTAGGAGAAATAGGTGATTGGACAACATTTGGGTATGGAAGATCAAGCAAATTTGGATTGTGAGTAGATCCAATAATGTTACTAGGCTGGGTGGTGTACTCTGAAAGCTCATGCGAGGACAAAGTGTATGGAGAAGAAATTTCAGTGACCAAGAAATCAGAGATTCGAGTATTATGCATGCGACAAAGGAGGTGCATAATTCTGGGGTGATATACTTGCAGAATTTTTTCTCTGAAACCATAGCCTAAATGCAAGAACATAGGGCCAGTGGATTAAAATTTCTAGTTCTACCTAATCACTCTTAATATCCCGCAAGTTCGTACACTTTTTTTGAAAGCTAGGTTGATGGTTTGCTCAATCCAGTTTGACATCCTAATTATATTTTAAAGACATGAGTCCAAAAGTTTCAAGTGTTGAAGAAGGTCAAATTTTGTTGACTTATTCAGAAGTTTCTCTTGCCAATTGTCACTTGCCATGTGCCCTGCTACAATTTGTCCCCTAGATTCTCTCTCATGTGTTGATTGAATTTCTTGAGTGTCTTTTTCTTATAAAAAGTCAGAAGATGTTTTATTTTCATTAAGTTCAAAATTTGTGGATTCCGAAGAACTAAAACTTTTTTATTTTTTATTCTTTTTCTTGTTTTTATAAAAGACGGGAAGATGTTTTATTTTCATTAAGTTTAAAATTTGTGGATTGCGAAGAACTAATTTTTTTTTCTTTTTCTTGTTTTTTGTTCCATTCCAAATTAAAAACTTGTATGTTTCATTCAAGATTAACTAATACAATTCAAAGCTATTTCCTATTATGAAATCATACGTAGCTGATTGTTTATTCCTATCGGAAAAGACTGTGTGTTGCATCAAATTTGGGTGCATACTGATACTATCCGGTCACAAATAATCCCCTTTTCTTTAAACCCTTGCATCATTCTATGCCTAGTTGTGAAGTAATCTGTTGAAGTATAGAGTGGTTTTCTTTGATTTAGTTTGTTTCTTGAGGCATGCATGGATAATACTTCGGAGAAATATTTACATTTCAATATTTTTTATGCTTTATTTTAGATTAGATGCTTTATATTTCCAAAAAATGTTTCAAAATCGATAAATGCATGGAGTTTTATTATAAATATTTCAATTCCATGAAGTTGTAGAGTGCTTAGTGCTAAATCTACTTGAATGTATGCAAGTAATTTGAATTTCATGAAATGTTATTGCAAATCTTTGATTTCATGAAGTTGTTAAGCGATACGTGAATGCTCTGACTGAGATTATGTTTCAATATTTTGAATACCAGCCAATTTGTGACAACCATACGCTCCTCTAGTTTAACATAAATTTACATAATGAACCCTTAGCAAACCTAGTGCATCAAGACCTGGCATTCTTGAGCCTTGGGATCAAACTGAGATCACCTTAGATTTACGTTTTCTCGATGGATCTTTCAAGAGAGGTAGGTTACCACAGTACTCTATGAGGATTTTTCTTCCTATTGGTGTGCATGTGCAACATCCACATCAACAGAAGTTGTGCTAGAAGGAGGGCCTTTTTTTCCTTAAGTCAGTATTGTTGTCCTAGTCACTTAGTTGAAGTTTGCTTGTGATTCAAGGGTCTAAGTGAGCTTAGAATTAAGATTGAAAAAGGAGATGGAAAAGATCTAGAAAATTCTTAACTATAGGCTTTCACCCTTCAGTTTGTTTACTTTTGGTCAGGTTACAGAGTGCAAAATTCATGGCACAACCAATCATAGTGAAATTGATTGTAATATTTTCTTGACTAGGGTAAGTTTGGCTATTCATAAGGTGATTTCTCTAATGGAGGTGTCCTTAAGTGTGAAAATGATGGAGATGTTACCAAATCAGTGGTTTAAATCCTAGGAGAATGTATAACCCTAGTGGAGATAAAGTTTTCAGTGATTCAACCATTGGATTAAATGAACTTGGCAATCATGATTGTTATGTGGAAATCCTAGAAGTTTTGCAAGAAAAGAAGCAAGGTCATGAAAATTGTGGAATATCATGCTTTAAGTGTGAATTTGAAAGAAGTTACCATTCTTCACACATGTGGATGATAGTAAGAAGAAAGAACGGGTGAAACAGGCAGGAGATGCATGCTTTTTGCCCCTAATTACAAATCCACAACTTAAAAGGGAGGGAACCTTTGATTTTATACAAATGATAGAGTATCAGACTTTTACTTTCTCTCTTTCTCATAATTTTGTAAATCATGTTGAAGTCTAGTCTAATGAGGTAAATAATGGTGTTAAGATTGAAGATGAGACAGGTTACCAACAAAGTCCTGAAGGAATAGGAAATTGTGTAGTAAAAGCAACCATTTGTGAAACATAGCAAAAGGAAATGGAATGCTATAAGAAAAGGTCAAATGAAGGTACATGTTCGAGATGATGGAAAAGGTGTGTGCAATCGACCATCAATCAGGTCATTTCCATACATTTTAGCAAAATTATGGGTAATTACACCTTTGAATTTTTATTCATCAAACATGTAAATTTTGAGTAATTCATAATTACAATAGGCTATCTGAAAGTTACCTAAGTGAATTTAAAGATAAGCCTGCTAAAATCTGAACTAAAAGCATTACAAAGTTAGTGATAGAGATTAGGATAAATTGCTCGATGAGGGTAAATTGTTTTATTAGGGTAAATTCATTTTAGTTAGGTTAGTTTGCTTTAGTATTTTTTTTTCCCTATTTCTGGTTTAGGTTCCAAAATTAATAAATTCATCTTAATCTAAAACACATGATAGCTGAATTGTGAACATTCCATTGGAAACCAAAAATATAAAACCACTTGAAGTAAATGCACACATGAACAAAGGAAAGCTAAATTTTCATTATATTTTATAGTAATAACCTCATATGTACATTGAAATATAAAATTCTCATTGTAAGTCGGTATAAAAAAAAGTAAAAAAGGGGTTGGATGTTCAAAACACTATGCCAAAATGGTCGGCATACCAGTTAATCAATTTTTCGCACTTCATCCCGGAAAAACATATACCCCAAGTAGGCATTGTCTCTATGGTTTTCAAGGTCGAGAGTGTGCAGTGTGGTGAGGAAAGGCAGGAGAGGAACTATCTCCCTTGGGTGTAGAAACTGTGGGATATCCTTGGCTGCTAGAATTCCTACAATAGGTTGAGCAATGGCCAAGATGGTGTCCAAATTTCCCAGGTAGTTTGGTCACACAATCATTACAAAAGCATAGCAAAATTCATCTACAGAAATTCTGAGGTCCAAGAGAGAAGCAACAAACCGTGAAGATAGGTCTAAATTCACCCTGTAATAGGACCTGACATTCATGAAATTTTCCCTAAGCACCATAGGCAGGAAAGCTTTGGTGGAGGGCATCCTGAGGAAAAATATTTTTCTAAGCCACTAGCTTGTAACTTAGCCTAGAAAACCAGTCTGGCAACGAACACTAGTAAGACAAATGGGAGCATCCATAACTTAAAGATGAGCACAAATGCAAAGAGAAATTGAAAATTGAAGATAGAGGTACAAAATTTGAAGGAGAGTTTCATATTTATAGAAAGCCGTGAGAAATTTGTGGTTCATAGTTTCCTAGAGATAAATATTGGGAATGCAAGTTGAGGTGGCAGTACATTTTTCTTCATAATTGAAAGTTAAATCAAATAAATTCTCACAAAATTGGTACTCAGTGCTTTGAGGATGACCAATACGAAGATCATGAATTAAGAAAATTCAAGATTATATAATTATATGGTGGTCATTTCAATTCATCTTATTGAGCCATAGTAATTATGAATTATCCAGGTGTGCAGTTTGGAAGAAGAGTTGCATTGGTGAGTTGGCACACACCGAAATGCTGAGAAACTTGAGAAAATTAATACATGTGTAATTAGGCATGCTAATTAAATGAGGAGCATAATGACTAGGTTAAGGTATCATTATGACAAGCCTGGTGCATTAATGTAAGTGTGGAGCCACCAAATTTGAAGTTGTTGGACAAGTTTAATCTAGCAGGTTGCCATGGATAAAGTAAAATGGATGGGTGGCAACTAATGTTTCTAAATTTAGAAGTAATCAAGTGATTTGATAACTTGCAGCTAAATTTTAACTTATGCTTTTTTTTTAGCAGATAGAAAATTGTAATCAGTTGAAGTCTAGCATAAGGATGGTAAAATTTTGATGGAAAGTTTCACATATAGGAAATTCACTAAGTGAATCTTTTGGGGATTGGTGAGAGTGGTGAAGGATATTTACATTGAGTGAAAAATCAAAAGGTAACCTTCACTACCATTATAATTCCCAACCCAATAGTGGGCTCCATTGCTTGCAAGTTGAAGCAAAAGAGCTTACAGTGAAATATCAATTGAAAAATGAATATCAAAGAAATATCAAAAAGAGAAAATTCAACTCTTTAGGCTATTCAAATATCTCTACCAGGGCTATATATGCCTACCTAGCAACAAAGCTATGTTTGGGGGAATTACATAGATAACCTTATTGGAAGAATGAAGAAGATCATCTTGTTATATAGTTTTGTGTTGTCATTGATGTCACTGTGTTATATGAGTTGCAACTACAAGGTTAAGTCATAGTTTGATCTTGTATTTTGGACCGGTATCTGAACCGGTATGTAGTTATCATCCTCCAATATTTTGGTCCATAATCCTATGCTATTGATTATTGTTGCTTGCAGTTTTGGGAAATGGTTTATGGATGTTGGATGCATGTATGTTTAGTATCTCACATGTTCAGGCACTCGTATGGCGAGTTGGCATTATTCTGTTGTTGCATTTTGCTATTAAAGGTCTATCTCTAGCCGACCTGATGGATAGTTGGTGTTATGGTGAATTAATTTTGTGTTGCAGATGTATGTGTGACCTATCTTAGGTCCATGCCAACATGTTGTCATGTGCTGCTCATTTGAATTTTTTTGGAAAGTTTTTTTTAAATGCTTGAAGCTGACGATTGATTTTTGGTGAATAAGGGTTACATCTAATTAGGCCAACCTAATTGATGCTTGTGAATGTATCAGCTATATATATTGGATAGTTTTGAGATTGATGTAGTAGTTGATGATGTGAATGTGAAGAAGTGCGAAGATGATGAAGTGCGTTAAGTTAGTTTATTGAGCATCAAAGGAACTAAATCAACACTTGTTAGGTGTACATTATCAATTCATTTTTTGGTTGTAAGCCATTTCGTCATTGTATTTCTATAGGTAGTGAGCCTCTCATTTTGGACAATGAGTCCTGGTAGTGAGCCACCCTTTTGTAATATTTTATAATTGGTTATACTATATTGTGAGCTAACCCTCACCACGGTTTTTCCCATTTTGGGTTTTCCACGTAAAAATCCTAGTGTTCATGTGTTGTGTTTTCATGTTCTATTAATGCTCTTGCTTATCTTTACTATTATATGCATTGGAATAATTGGATGGTATTTGTTCAATAAGTTAAAGAAGATACTGATTCAGCCCCCCTCTCAATATCTTGGATATTCAACAATTGGTATCAGAGCTTGGTTCCTCCGAAGAAGCCTAACAGCTTGAGGAAGATCTTGAAGATTGAACAAATGGATGATAAAGAAGAGCTTCGAGCTCCGCTTGAAGATCTTGACAAGGTTGAAAGTGAAAACAAAGATTTGAAAGAAAGTCTTGATGAGGCAAATGAATGTGTTCAGAAATTGAAAGAGCAATTGAAGAAGTTCAAAGAAAGACATAAGGAAGTAAGTGAGTAGTTGAAGCAAGCTAATGAAGAGATTACCGGATTGAAGGTACAAGTTGAGGAAAAGAAAAGAATTGAAGAATGTTTGAATAAAATGGTGCAAAGCAAGTCTGATGAATGCACTAGGCTTGAACAAGAAGTGGTGAGCCTGAAAGCATATGTGGAGAAAACAAAACTCTGTGAAGATAATTTCAATACAAGCTCCACCAAGCTTGATGAATTGATTGCAGGGCAGAGACCTTCTAAAGACAAAGGTGGTTGGGAAATGAAGCCAGTGAAAGTTCTAAGGCTGTGCAGAATCTAGTGGATAATCAAAAGACTCAAGATAAAGGGAAGCAGAAAAGAAATCCAAGGAACTTTGCTACAAGACCACTTATTAGATAGCCAAATGCTCAAAGGTACCCATCTTTCAATGGTGTTTTCTTTTCATGTAATAAATTTGGTCACAGAGCATTAGAGTGAAGGAGTGGGATGAATCAGTTTCCTGGTTCCTTATCCACTCAATGTTTTGCATGCAAGAAAGTTGGACATAGAGCTAGTGAATGCAGAACTTAAATGATGAATTGGTCTAATGGAGGAAGAATGAATCAATATTTTAATGGCTATTACTATACATGTAACAATTTTGGACACAAAGCTAATCAGTGCAAGTCAAGGTGTAAGGAAAGCTTAAGGTGTGGAACAAACTCTCCTAATGTCAAAACTTAGAGAAGAATGCATATATGTCTTTAAATTTTGCAATTACAGTTCATTAAGATGCACATGAAAGAAATAACATAATAATGAAATAAACACATACACAATTGAACACCAGATTTACGTGGGAAAACCCTTATAGGAGAAAAACCCACCATGCCAAAGAAAAATCTCTTGTATTACAGTAATTGAATTACATACAAGTTACAGACTCTCCTTTCAAACAATCAATCTCACAGTAGAAACATTTCCCTGATCAACCTTGTAAAGAACAAATTATGATCACACTTTGTTATGTCTCACTGTTACAATGCATATACAACATACAATGAAGAACACTCACTGATCATTCGACCATCAAAACCATAACAATTATAGTAAGTTGCAATGTATAGCAACAACCATGATCGAAACATTCTCTATACAAACAGTTCAATTCAGTTTCCTTTGTTGAGCAATTGTCAAACTTACTAGTCATCGAACGACCATCTCCAAGTTAGCAACGTCCTCCACTATTCAATGTACACCTCAGCAGTCAACCAAGTCTATGCTCATTCACCCATGGTCCACTTCAAAGTCACGATACAATGGTATGTCTACCGCACAACTATCATGCTCAACCAAGTGTCACCGTGGGGTGGCAGTATACACCGCACTACCGCTAGACAACTAGAAGGCTCCTGCGGGATGGCGGTATACACCAGACTACCGCTGGACAACTAGAAGGCTCTCATAGGATGGCGATATACACTGTACTACCACTAGATAGTTAGAAGGCTTCCACGGGATGGCGGTATAAATCGCACTACTGCACCTCTCTAACAATCACCTAGTGGTATAGCGGTACAAGCATGAAAGTAACACTTATGCAATTCAAAGCTAATTTGTGACAGAAATAGGGTTATACCAGTGAGTTTGAGACACATTTTCTCAACAATCTCCCACTTGACAAATAACTCACTAAACCCTTTTCAATGCATGAAGTCACTGAATATTTTGGACCCCAAGGCCCATCAAATTTACACACCATCTAAACTTATTCATGCTCACTAGCTTTGTCAATGCATCAGCAACATTCTTCAAAGTATCAACCTTTTCCAAGTAGACCTTTCCATCCTCCACCATATCATGTACAAAGTGGTACTGCACATCAATATGTTTCATCCTGGCATGGAAAGTTGGATTTTTTGCCAGAAAAATGGCACTCTAACTATCACAACAAATAATAATCTACCCTGCATCAAAACCAATATCATAACACAATCTCCTAAGCCAAATGGATTCCTTACAGGCATGAGTTGCTACCATGTACTCAGCCTCTATAGTGGATAAAGTGACTACATCCTGCCACATGCTCATCCAACTAACTGCACCACTATTCATCATGAAAATATATCCACTGGTGGACTTTCTACTGTCAATGTCCCCTGCCCAATCAAAATCCACATATCCTGGAATGCTTACTGAATTTTGAGATCCAGTAGAGTGACCTTGATAACACAAGGCATACTCTGACGTACCCTTCAAGTATCTTAATACTCTTTTTACAACATCCCAATGCGACCTTCCTAGATTAGCCATAAACCAACTAAGTACTCCCACTGCTTGGGAAATGTCTTGCCTAGTACAGACCATTGCATACATTAAACTGCCAACTACACTTGCATAAGGCACTCTGATCATGTCCTCCATCTCAGTAGGAGATTTTGGACAATCTTCAATAGATAGTTTTGTTCCTTGTAAAACTAGAACAACTAGTTGCTTGCAATCATTCATACTAAATCTCTCCAGAACAGTGTTAATATAGTTACTCTAAATAAGCCAAAGCTTTCTGCTCTTTTTTTCCTTGGTTATTTCCATTCACAGAATATACCTTGCTGCACCAAGATCCTTCATTTTGAACTTTGTAGACAACTAAGATTTTAGATTAGAAATCATAGACTTACTATTCCCTATGAACAACATATCATCAACATAGAGTGCAATAATAAGAACCCAATCATTTTTAGTTTTGAAGTACACACAATGATCTAATTTTGATCTTACAAAACCTAGTGACAAAATAAATGTGTCAAATTTTTGGTACCACATTCTAGGCGACTGTTTCAAACCATATAGAGTTTTCTTTAACTTGCAAACCATATTTTCTTTACCTTTTTCCACAAGTTGCTAAGGCTGGGACATATAAATTTCTTCTTCAAGATCACCATGAAGAAATTTTGTCTTCACATCCATCTGTTCAATCTCCAAGTCATATGCTGCTACAAGTGACAAAATAAATCTGATAGATGTCAGCTTTGCTATAGGAGAAAAAATTTCTCCATAATCAATTCCCTCTACCTAGGAATAACCCTTCGCAACCAACCTCGCTTTGTACTTTTCAACACTTCCATCCAGACTGATTTTCTTTTTAAATACCCATTTGCAACCCACAGGATTTCTACCTTTAGGTAATGGAACCAGATCCCAAGTATCATTTTTCTTTAATGATGCCATTTCTTCATTCATGGCTTCCAACCAAGAATCTGAATCAGACATTTCAGTTGCCTCTTTTACAGTCCTAGGCTCATCAGTATTAGTAATCAAAGCATAGGCACAACTAGAATCCATACCTATCCAGTTTTTTCCTTTCACGTGTAGACCTCCTCACAAGTTGACGCTGAGGTCTTAGTTCTTCTTTAGAACTCTCAAAGCTACTTGAACTATCCTTAGTTTCAGGTACACTATCAATGTGTTGTTCCTCTTTTTCTGGAGTTAGAGGTATTTCAACATCATTTTCATCTTTATTTTCTTTCATCCCTGACTGCAAATCCACTGAAGAAAGTTTCAGCTCCCAAAAGATTACACTTCTGCTATATATAACCTTTTCAGTCATAGGATTCCAAAGCTTGTATCCTTTCAAACCAATGTCGTACCCAATGAAGATACATTTAACAACTTTTTTTCTCTAATTTAGATCTCTTCTCATCTGGCACATAAACATATGCTTCACAACCAAAGACACGAATATGTCTCAGAGAGGGCTTCTTACCAGACCAAGCTTCCATAGGCGTTTTGTCAACAAGTGTTGACGAAGGAGACTGATTTAACAAGTAACATGTTGTAGCCGCAACCTCAGCCCATAACTTCTAGTCCAGACCAACAATACTCAACATACTTCTTTCCTTCTCCATCAGCGTCTTGTTCAACCTTCCAGCAACTCCATTTTGTTGCGGAGTGTAAGGTGTTGTTTTATGCCTCTTAATTCCATGGTCTTTGCAATACCTTTCAAAATCTCCAAAACAGAATTCACCACCATTATCTATCCTTAAGCATTTAATTTTTCTTCTAGTCTGATTTTCTACCAAGTTCTTAAAATCTTTCAATTGATTGAACACTTCTGATTTATTTTTCAAAAAATATCAAAATTCCCTCCTTGAATAATCATCAATAAAAGATACACAATATTTTGAATTTGACAACGAAGGAACATTTACTGGACCAAAAAAATCAGAGTGAATATAATCCAAAACACCAGAAGATTTGTGAGGACTATAGTGAAAAGAAACACAATGATGTTTACCGTATATACAATGGTCACATAATTGAAATTCCATATTACAATCATGAAGCCCCTCAACTAGGTTTTTATTTTTCAAGGCTTTTAAACCTTTTTCACCAATGTGACCAAGCCTTTGATGCCAAAGCATAGTCTTCTCTGCTAGAAGTTTAACTTCCAAAGAATTTTCCCCTATAGGGACTTCAGTCTCCTCTACACGAACAACCTTATGTGACTTTGCAGAGACACTGTTACATTGAACAACAAGTGTGTCCAGCTTATATAGAGTACCTATTTGGGCACCCCTAGCCAACACCATCGAGCCTCTAGTCATTTTACATCCATTGCTTGATAACGATACTTGCACTCCAACATCATTTAGCTTACTTACAAAAAGTAAATTCTGAGCCAGACTTGGTATATGCATTATGCCATCAATTCCCTTAATTCTTCCATCAGGAAACTGAATTCTAACTCTTCCATGACCAACAATTTTCAGAGATGAATCACTTGCTAAATACACCTTTCCACCATCATATTTTTCATAGTTTGTGAACCAGTCTCTATGAGATGTCATGTGGAAAGATGCTCCAGAATCAATCAGCTAGGCATCATCTAATGCCTGAGTTGCCAAGGCTGCAATGAAGGCATCTACTTTGCTCTAAGAAGAATCATTATCGAAAGAGTTCTTCTTCTTCTTTTTCTCCTCTTTGTAATCCTTTCAAACATGACCAGGCTGCCCATAATCTAGTACTTCACCTTGGACTTTTTTCCAAGAGACTTTGATCTCCCTTCTGATTTTGATTTGGACTTTTTATCCTTCTTCTTGCCTTTTTCTTTCGATCTTCCACGAAAAACTAGAGCCTCATTTTCCATCTCTGAAGATTTCCTTCTCATTTCTTCTGACAACAAAGATGCAACCACATCTTCCATCTTGAAAGTGGTTTCCATACTCCCAATCGCCATCCCTAAATGATCCCAATAATTGGGCAAAGAACACAACAAAAGCATACAATGATCTTCATAATCAATTTTCACACTCACAGATGTTAGCTGAGCAATCAATGTGTTAAACGTATTCAGATGATCAACCACAGATGCCCCTTCCTCCATCTTCAAGGAGTAAAAATTCTTCCTTAAGAATAGTTTATTCACCAAGGACTTGCCCTGATAAATGTCTCCAAGCTTCTTCCACAAAGAAGATGCGGATTTCTCTTTGTGAATGTTCAGGAGAATAGAGTCTGCCAAATAGAGTCTTATCAACCCTTTTTCTTTTCTGTTTGCAAGGTCCCAATTTTCTTGCTTCATGCCAGAAGGTTTTGTTCTAGATACGACAAGCCAAAGATCACAATCCACCAACAGGTCTTCAATTTTGAGTTTCCACAACTCAAAATTGCTACCATTGAATTTCTTAATTTCAATCTTTCTTGATGTGCTTGCCATCTTAATCTGAAATCGAGATTACCAGACTTCTACAAAAAACTCCCACTAAATAGGATTGACACAAAAAACCCAACCTACCCATAAGGATAACACAACTGGCCATGCTCTGATACCACTTGTAAGGAAAGCTTAAGGTGCAGAACAAACTTTCCTAATGTCAAAACTTAGAGAAGAATACATATATGTCTTTAAATTTTCAATTACAGTTCATTAAGATGCACATGAAAGGAATAACAGAATAGTGAAATAAACACATACACAATTGAACACTAGATTTACGTGGGAAAACCCTTACAGGAGAAAAACCCACCACACCAAAGAAAAATCTCTTGTATTACAGTAATTGAATTACATACAAGTTACAGACTCTCCTTTCAGATAATCAATCTCATAGTAGCAACATTTCCTTGATCAACCTTGTACAAAACAAATTCTGATCACACTTCGTTATGTCTCACTATTACAATTTGCATATACAACATACAATGAAGAACACTCACTGATCATTCTACCATCAAAACCATAACAGTTATAGTATGTTGCAATGTATAGCAACAACCATGATCGAAATGTTCTTTGTACAAATGGTTTAGTTCAATTTCCCCTGTTGAGCAACTATCAAACTTACTAATCATCGAACGGCCATCTCGAAGTCAACAACGTCCTCCACTGTTTAGCATACACCTCAATAGTCAACCAAGTTTGCACTTGTTCACCCATGGTCTACTTCAAAGTCACGGTACATCGGTATGTCTACCACACAACTATCATGCTCAACCAACTGTCACCGCGGGGTGGCGATATACACCGCACTACGACTGGACAGCTAGAAGGCTCCTGGAGGATGCCAATATACACCGCACTGTCGCTAGATAGCTAGAAGGCTCCCACGGGATGGCAGTATACACCGCACTACCACTAGACAGTTAAGAGGCTTCCGTGGGATGGTGGTATACACTGCACTACCGCACCTCTCTAACAATCACCTATCGGTATAGCGATACAAGCATGAAAGTAACACTTATGCAATTCTGAGCTGATTTGTGACAAAAACAGGGTTATACCAGTGAGTTTTAGAAACATTTTCTCAACACAAGGGTCAATAGAGGACAAACTAATCATAAAAATGTTGTCTACTACAATTGCAATAAACCAAGACATATCTCAAGATTTTGTAGAAGTAAAAAGGGAAAGCAATCTGATTTGGTAAAGAAGAATGAACCAGTGAAGAAAATTGACAAGAATGAGGTTAAGAAGGAAGTGAATAAGATTTTGAGGAAGAAAGAAGAGCCTGAAACATCAGATGTGTCTGTGCCCCCATCCGGTGCAAAAAATTCCTTTGGGAATTAGACCTAGCAGGGTCTTAGGGGGAGCTTTAACAGAAAATTGTTTGAACCCCCTAGATGTTTTCCATGTTAGTTTTGGCACAGGGATATGTTGTAAGGAATGGATAGTCAGAGGTTATGCAAATGGAACTGAAAGAAAAAGTGTAGGCATGATTATTTGCAGAGAAAATTAGGGTTTTTATGTGTAGTAAAGAAGGGTTTTTAGCAGATTTTTGAAAGCTATCACATTTAATGCGAATTAGGATAGATCGTTGTTTTATAAAGTGATTTAGTAAGGCATTTTAATCACTTGCATTTTTGAAGAAATTGGAGAGAATTGTGGAGCATTCTTGAGGCGATTTGGAGTTCGAGCTATGCAAACCCTAGTTCTAGTTCTTCACGAAGAAAAAGGTATTTTGATTATCTGTGATGTTGTGGGTTTGTGTGAATCATCTTTTTGAAATTGTTTGAGCTCGATTTGTGGAGAAATGACAACCCCTATAGTTGTTAAAGTGTCAAAAATACCTAGACCATCATATAGGAAGTATTCTATGAAGGTTTTTGAAGATGACCCTATGGGCGCCTTCTCATCGATCCCTCATGGGGTTATGTCAACTGAAGATACAAGAATGTACATTCGAGTCAAAACTGATGAATTCAATCACTGTAAATTGATAGAAATTTGGCAGAATGAGCTCATTGGGGATGATTTCTTGCTAAAACCTGAATATTCAAATATTGTTTTGAAGAAATTGGACATATGGAATTACTTTCCTAATTTCAGCTCCACGGTTGATGATAAGTATGTAAAACTAGCTCTCAACAGAATGCATGACAAATTCTTGGGGACTGACAGACCCCATCTTATTACTAAGGAAGCAATTAAGGTTGTTACTAGACTCTATGATATGAGATAGATACCTGTTTGAAAGCAGTGAAGAATGAAGTGGTCATGGAACTCACCGGTGCTACATATGATAAGAGAGCTTTAACTACAAAGCCTATCACTAATCCTGCTATGAAGTATGCTACAATGATGATCAAACATAAGATCTACTTCACTAACAAAGAGAACTCATTATCTGCTATAGCTATTTATACTAGTTTTGATATGGCAGTTAATGGTGTGAATTATGACTTGTGTGAACTTCTCTGACAACAGTTGCTTGAGAACTTGAGAATGACCAAGGAAAAGAAGTATGCATTTAAATTTGGCTCCTTGATTATGTGCATATTGTTCTATTTTCTAAAGAGACTTCTTGGAAGGGATTATATGGTTTTTTGGGATACATCCAGACCAATTGCACATTAGATATTTGATTATTTTCATAATTTCGGTGATTTGAAGAATAGAGATAATGCTCTAACAACATTCTTTGTTGTGTTCAAAAGCAACGTGAATGAAAGAGAAAGGATTCTGAGGAAAGTTGTTGAGAAATACAAAAATGATATCATATTTCATGTCTCTTCTAATGAATGTATGATTGAAGCTATTGAACCCTGGACCATATGGATTCAACCGCTGGGTTATGAGATTACAGAAGATGAAGCCAAAGGCTATGCGCAGGAGTTTTTGAAAAGTCTGAAAGATGTCAATGAAGCTAGAAATGGGACTTATGCTGAAAAATCTATGGAGGTTCACTTGGAGCACAAGAAGCCTATAATAAGAAAGAAGGTAGATAAAAAGCTTAGAGAAGTAGGTTACACTGATGAGGAGATTGCACAAGGTAGGGCTAAGAGAGATAAAATGGAGGAAGAATCATTAGGACCAAGGAGACCTGGCATGACTACTCCTTCTAAACCCTCTGCAACCCCTGCAGTGAAAGTTGAACCCAATGTTATTGATAAAGGAAAAGGCTCAACTCCTTCCAAACCTAATACAATATCTAGGAAAAGGAAAGAGACTCCTCTGGTGGTACCTAGGAAGAGAGGAAAGAAAGAAAAATCTATAAGGGAGAAAAACCTTAGCATCACTGATGATCAAGAGGAAGAAGAGGAGGACCCTAAAGCAAAGTTGGTAAGGAAGAGAAGAGGAAGCTTATCCTCTGGTGAAGGTGCTTCTCAGGAAGCTAGTGTTGGAATATGTGCCTCAATTCTTACTGACAAGAAACTCCTTGAAGGAAAAGTCGGTGTGACATCATGGATGTCTGGCCGACTAACTGCTCTAAAGTTCTAAAATGATCATATCGGCGTGACAGGGTTGATGTCTTGTTGCCAAGACTATTGCTGTGACTTTCGGCATTCGTCCTGACCTTTCTACGAACGAAATACCTTCGGGCAACAGTGTGTTCTTATCGGGCGTCGGGGAGACTTGGCCAAAGAAGTCTATTGTCGGTATTTGGTCTCACCGATGTGAAATGTCTCACCGATAGTATTACTCTATCGGTGAAACAAAAGGGTTTCGATAAGATGTCTCTGTGAGTATGAAAGGTCACACCGATGGGAGGTGTCACATAGTCTTCGCGGTGACAAAAGACTTCGCTCAGATGTCTTAGTGAAAGTCATAAGTCACGCCGACATAAGACTTCAGGTTAACTTTGGGCGCTCGGAGAAACGTCTTGGCGAAGGGCTTAAGTCTTGCCGACTCAGTAAGACATGGTGGAGCTCGATGAAACGTCACGGCGAAAGTCTTGAGTCTTGCCGATAGTAAGTCTTCGGTAAGACTTAGGTAGCTTGGAGAAAGGTCACGGCAATAGACATGAGTCTTGGCGACAGTGTGACTTTCGGTGGAAGTCTTGTTTCAATATGACTTCTCACCGAAACCGTGGGGGTCTTGCCGATAGGTGAAAGGCTTCGGAGTAGCATAAGGTTGTTGGTAGAAGGTCTTGGCGAAGACGTAGTGTCTTGCCGATGGAATGTCTGATCACTGTGACTTATACATTCGATATGTGTCTCGCCGATAAGGGAACCTTTGCCAATAGGATCGATCTGGACATCAATAGTTCTGTTATGACATGTAACAGTCGTTATAGCATCTTGCCGACTTATGGAAGCTATAGCGATGCCGATAGAGAAACTTTGTGGCATCGGGGAGACACTGTGTGTGTCTCACTGATATGCTAACAAAGTTGAACGTTGTTGACTGTGTGATCATCCTAGGTGGCATCCTGCTGGACCAATTAGAGGAAGTGGTTTTCAAACTGATGTCGATTGTTTTTTGTAATAGTTGCAACACTGGAAAAAATAGCATGCAGGGGAAAAATCAAGGCTCAAATGGAAACTGTCTATGGTTGGTAATGGCGGATAAGGATGTACAGTAGGAAAAATCAGAATGTGAATAAGATTTAAAGTAGATCGATTCTGATTTGAAGGGACGATGAGTTGTTCGAGTTGTTGAGAGAGCATTGGTCTGTAACTAATGAATAGTGAATAAAAGCTACAGAAAAATAACTAGAGAGTTGGATCTCTGAATTGTATGTAATGTTTTGTTACTGTAATACAAAGTGATTCGACTTGGTGTGGTGGGTTTTTTCCCATAAGGGTTTCCCACATAAATCTGTTTTTTATTGTCTTTGTGTATTTGCTCTATTTCTGTGAATCTTTCTTGTGTGTCTTAATTAGATTGTAATTTGAAAAATTAAAAGCCCTGCATTGCATTCTTCCCTGTGGTTTTGACATTAGGAAAGTGTTTTCGCACCTCTGCTTTCCTTACAAGTGGTATCAGAGCTTGGCTAGTTGTGTTGTCCTTGTGAGTGGGTTGGGCTTTTTGTGTCAATCCTTTTCCAGTGGGAGTTTTGTAGAGTTCTTTTAATTTAATTACAGATTAAGATGGCGAGCACATCCAATAGGATGGATATAGAGAAATTCAATGGAAGCAATTTTGAGCTATGGAAACTCAAAATGGAAGATCTGTTAGTAGACCGAGATCTTTGGACTACTGTGTCTGGAACAATGCCTCAAGGCATGAAGCAAGAGGATTGGGACCTTGCAGATAGAAAGTCTAAAGGGTTGATAAGGCTCTCTTTGGCAGACTCTATTCTTCTGAACGTGCATGAAGAAAGGACTGCATCTTCCTTGTGGAAAAGATTAGCATCTATTTATCAAGGCAAGTCCTTGGTGAACAAGTTGTTCTTGAGGAAGAAGTTGTACTCTTTGAGAATGCAGGAAGGAGGGTCTGTTGTCGATCACTTAAATGCTTTCAACATGTTGATTACTCAGCTGACATCTATTGGTGTGAAGATTGAAGATGAAGATCGTTGCATGATGTTACTGTGTTCTCTGCCTCATTCTTGGGATCATCTAGTGATGGCCATTGGGAGTACAACATCCACATTCAAGATGGAAGATGTTGTTGCTTCTCTGTTATCAGAAGAAATGAGACATTAGGGAAAATTTACATAAAAAATGGGCCTCCTAATGAACTCTAAAAAAGAAAAAAAGCATCTCATATAATACAAATTATTTAAATATAAAAAATATAAATTACTTAACTACATGAGTTAAGTGGGGACACACATTTCTATTATAATTCTTTAAAAAAAGAAGTCCATGATTTTTTAAAAGTGGTAACATATATTTCTATTATAATTTATTAAAAAACTCAAGTTCACTTTCTTCATTATTTATTTTTTATTTAAAAACTCTTAAACTCAAGTTTGGTAACTTATATTTCTATTATAATTTATTAAAAAAGTCGAGTTCACTTTCTTTTCTTGATTATTTGTTTTTTTTTAATTATTTAAAAAGTGGCAAAGTAAAAGATAACTAAAATTAGAAAAAAAGAAAGTAATCTTTTAAACGGTCTTTCTTTAAAAAAAAATTTAAAATATATTTAAATTTAAAATATATTTAAAAAATATATATATTT
>VDFB02321599.1:0-22460 GCA_007258455.2 Sequoia sempervirens
GAGTCCATGCCCTTATACACTGTTCTGAAACTGCCCTGGCCGACCACATTGGTTGGGCTTCACAATGTCTTTGAGAGATACATGTTGCTCCTCACGAGATACATGTGCTTCGCCTTGCCCTTCATCCTAACCCACAAACAGTAACTGAGTCCTATACCAACGAGCAGGAGGAACCTAATGGCACCGCCTATACTACAATAGAAAAAAATCCTTTGCTTGGGCTTCTCGTGAAGAAATGGAATGTGAAGAATACATTTAGCCGCTTGGGTAAACACTGCAATTAAATTTTGATTTGATGGCCTACTGGAGATCTGATTTGATCACCTACTAAAGATCTAACGGAAATCAGATTTCTTCTGATTCAATGCATTTTATTTCCTAGCCTGTTTTCTGACGAGGTTTACCGGACAAGAAACAAGTTTTGCGGTGTGAGACAGGTTTCATTCCCAGCCTGTTTTCTGATGAGGTTTACCGGACAAGAAACAAGTTTCGCGGCGTGAGACAAGTTTCATTCACAGCCTGTTTTCTGACGAGGTTTACCGGACAAGAAACAAGTTTCGCGGCATGAAACAGGTTTGAGGCCGAAACCTCACACCATATATAGCCTATCGGCTAACCATATATAGCCTATCGGCTAATTAATTAAAAGCCTATTGTCAATGCATATCCTATTCTAAAATAAATTAGATGGGATAAATGATAAAAAGGTAAGGTAAGGAAAGCAAGAAAATTGGCATTTGGCAAAAATGATGATATGCGATAAATGGCATTTTTTTTATCTGGTAAAGGGTGCAGGTTTTAATTTTTCTACAAATGGAAAGTGGGGTGTCATTCACATGGGTTCACATGGGTTTACAGGCGTTATCATTTGGGGGCTTGTAGAGTGGGGTCGACTCACAAGTACGTTTTACTGTGCTCACCCCTCTCCTCTCTGCACTGTCATTTTTTCTTGCCCATTTTCATTCTCTTACGACCTCTGTGTGTACTCATTCATGGCTGCAGAGTTTGCTGGTAAATCATTATCACCGTTTATATTGATAGATCTGCCAAAACCAGCCAAAAAAATGTTATGTTTTTAATCCCGTTCAAAAAAAATCTCTGCCCAACATCTTTAATAAGCGTGAAAAGCATGAACGGGAGTACCCATGTTACAAGAGAAGACGGTATATAAATTCAGGTATGGCTCCCACAATATGCCAATCCATGTTAACCACATGTTAAGTTCTCAGGTAACTATGTTACAAGAGAAGATGGTATATACATTCAGGGATGGCTCCCATGAAGCGGAGAAACTGGATTGCTTGTTTTTAATGGCGTCTTACAACAACAAACTCCTGGAGTATACACAGAAGCTGCATCTCGCAATGCCGATGTTTGAACATTTACAGTTCTGAAAGCAGAGTCCCCATGGTGCTTGGCAGAGCTGGTTCTCATGTTGCAGAGTCCAGCTAAGATTATTCCTGTTTTTTTTGAGGTGGAACCCTTGATGCTACGCCACATAGAAAAAGGAGTCTACGCTGGTGCATTCATTGAATATGAAAATAAGTCCAGGTACCTGGAGAAGCTGACGAGTGGATGAAAGCCCTTCAATCTATTTCATTTACCACAGGTCACGAAATCAAACAATGGAAGTAAGATTTCACTGTTTCCATTCAACTTTATTTTAAGCCTTTGTAAATTAAATATGGCTGCTTTTTCACTGACTTAAATTTATATCTCATAAAATTTTCCTTTTCCCTTTTTAAGTACCAGTGACTGTGAAGGCATAATATCAGCAGTGCAGAGAGAACTACAGAGGACACAACTTCTGCGTCTTGCCAAATATCCAGTTGCACTTGACAAGCTTGTACAAGATTTTGAGAGAAGAACTACAGAGGACACAACTTCTGCGTCTTGCCAAATATCCAGTTGCACTTGACAAGCTTGTACAAGATTTTGAGAGGAGATGCCTTCATAAGCTTATGCAAGATTTTTAAATACAGCGTGGAACGAATGCAGAAGAGGAAGGGAAGGCTAAGATCGTTGGCATCTTCGGAATGGGTGGGGTCGGCAAAACAACTCTATCCAAAGAGTTGTTTAACAGAAAGCGTCAACAATTTGCTCGAGCTTGCTTTCTATTTGATGTCCGGGAAGCCTCGACCAAAAACAATTTGTCTTCTTTGCAAATGAAACTCCTCAGAGATCTCTTCCATGAAAATGGGATCAGTTTTCAAAGTACAGAGGAAGGATCAAGCTATATATCTAATTGTATAGAAAGAAGCAGTTCTTTGAGCTTTCTAATTGATCACCTAGAGCAGTTGGACGCTCTCTCAATCACGCTTATGCTTAAAAAGACGGGCAATAGTCTGATAATAGTTACAACCCGAGATGTAGGGATACTTGTAGGAGAGGGAATTAATGTAGGTCATCATTTAAAAGGAATGAATAAAGATGATGCCAGAGAACTTTTCAGTTGGCATGCTTTCTCTCAATCCTATCCGGCTAAAGGATACGTGGGGCTCGTTGACGCGGACTTCTTAGGCGTGCGTGGAGGCTTACCTCTGTCTCTTCAAGTTCTGGGAATGCATGTTCATGGTCGAGACGAAAGTTATTGGAGGTCAGAGCTTAAAAAGGTTGGTAGTACGATGCATCGAGATATACGAAGAAAGCTTAAAATAAGCTTTGATGCATTGAACACAGGAAAAACAAATTTTCATGGATATGGCATGCTTTTTTGTGGACCAATCGAAGAGTACAGCCAGAAGCGTGTGAAAGGCATCAGGCTGGAATGCTCAAAATGGACTGCAAACATTGAAAACAAGTGTCTTGTGGAAGAAATAGGAGATCCTGCGCCTGTATTGAGAATGCACGACCACCTGCGAGACTTGGGAAGAGAAATGGCAAACGAACTAAGCCATCCTCGGCGCCTCTGGCTTCCTCAAGATCTTAAAAATTTGGTAAGCGTGTTCCTCCATATTTCTGCTGCGCACCAAATAAAAATGATATTTCAAATCATCACTTCTTACAATACAATCCGAACCCCTTCTATGCATGCAGGAATCAAAGGGAGTGGAAAACATCTTACTCAAACCAAAGGAAGGTGTTTTCATTCTATTTTCGACAGCTCCCTTTATTGTTGGGAAGTGATGCATGAGTCTCACTGTCATACAATTCACTGAGGATGTCATGCAGAGTTATTAGTAAACAATTGGTTTTTGATAACTGTTTGTAACTGTATGTTGACTGTAACTGTCATGTGCAGTCTTATGTTTAAAGAGTCTATTTTAATTCAATGTTTGCATGAACTATATTTAGAATTGTAATTGAAAACCTCTATAAAAAGAGGTGAGATGTAATGATTGTGAAATGTAATGATTTAATTATCAGAGAAATAAAAGAAACTAAGGCTGTGTGTTTGTGTAAAACAATTCTCTGTTATTTGTTTGTGTTTAAGTGCTTGTTTCTTGTTTCTGTCAATCTTTATTGCGCTTGCATGGGGAATTGTGCTTGGATGGGGAATAATCTTCAGGGTTTTCAGAGACTCGTAGCTTTTGAAAGCAGACTGCTGGTAGAGACTCGACCCCGTGCTGGTTGAGCCCCGAAAACTAACATTGAGATTGAAATCACTAAAACTATGAGAACCTGATGGGGATTGGAACATCTTCTTCACTATGACGCCTATTACCAAGGATGATGATACTTTGGTATAGAGAGATAGACCATTATGTAATGCAATAGCTTCTAAGATGATTGTCAATACATTCTAAGCTATTTTACAAGTTTTATTTCATATTCCCAAGATGAAGCAAAGATGATTGTCAATACATTCTAAGCCAAGATGGATTTGTTGAAGTATTTAAGTTCTTGATTGCATACACATCCCAGGAAATTTTGTATTTACTAAACAGTAAACACCTTAAACAGGATTTGTATGCCCATTAAACTGGAAACGTGCAAGGCATCTGATCAAAGTAACTGGGTGTTTATCTTTCTCTTTATCCATTGCTGATTTGTTTTCAGTGGGTTTATAATTATAATATTAAACAACTACTATTTTTGTCCTTATCAGATGTTCTACTCTTTGAATGATTCTTTTAGGATCTGCAAACATTCAAATGGTAGAATCAGATATTTGGACAAAAAGCCTACATCTTAAAACTTGAACACTTGGACAGCCCAACCTGATCTTCAATTTGTAGAGGACATTATTATCCTCAAGCCAGCAATAAAATTAAAAGGCATCCTACATAACTATTAGCGAGTCACAAGTCAGCTCATCAATCGTGACAAGTCTTTTTGATATAATAAAAATACCCCATCTAAAAGAGTTGCCAAGTAAATGTTTAGGGCTTGATTAATTTTTTAAAGAACACTCTGCTTGATATTGGCGTGTAGTACAGTGGCACATTGCAGTAAAATTAAATCAACTAGTAGCGAATGAATCACATTAGCTCAGAAAATGGAGTGAATAGAATCAGCTCTAAAAGCCATTCCTATAGACATTAATTACTATTATATCACTACTTTTAATGTTAAGGGCTTCTGTAAGTCTTAAAAGATGTTTTGTTCGATATTTATACGCAATAATGGGACACATTCAAATAAAATTTAATCACTCTAGCTTGATCATTTCACACACAGACACACAGATATGAAATGACACAATTTTACAGTTTCTATAATAACAAATTTAGATTCTTGAATGATAAATGAAATTTAAAGTGAAATAAAAATCAATTAACTTATGATATAGCTATCAGGATTCAACCGTGTAGTTTTCAAGTCAAACTCATTGACCCATGTTTCATGAGTAGTGGTTCACAAGAACCCATCTCTTATGATAATGAATGGGTCAATGAGTGCTAAGTGGACCATTCATTATCATGAGAGATGGGTTCTTGTGAACCACTACTCATGAAATATAGGTCAATGAGTTTGACTCGAAAACTACACGGTTGAATCCTGAGAACAATATCATAATTTGACACGTTGTGGAAGAAACCTCCTACTTATCAATCAATTAACTTTACAATCATATATCCATTTAATTTAATCCATTTAATTTAATTTGATAGGTGATTCCAACTGGTTCCAAGTAGCCTCGCTGTGTCTTGGATGATAGCCTACACTCGAGCTATCAATATGAGCTGTTGAATTCCTAATGTTACGAGGTATACTAGTGGTTTATTGTTACTGTTAAAGTAAAATACTATTACAAATAGTGCATTCTCTTAATGTCTGAACAAAGTTAGGAAGTTTGGAGATCTGAATGAAGTTAGTTAAATATATCACAGCCAGTGCAAGGAAAATTAAAGAGCCTGCACACTTTAATAATAAATACCAGTAGAAAAGAATAAATATAAGCATACGGAAATGCCTATCCCCCTGCTTTTCCAGTCCCATATTAAGTTATTTTTATGCTAACACTCACTATACATAATCATTCCTTTTATTTCCTCATGGTAATAATGCTACAAAAAATAAAGTATCACTTTACTGCAATCAAGAGACCAATTTCAACAAAGGCAAATACTACACCCAGAAAGGCTCCCACACATGCAATAAAATCAAGTCTATCAATTTTCTAGATGAGGTATGCTGCCTTGATGTCGATCAAACTCATGAGTGTAGAGATGATAATGGAAACCAAGATTGCATTTGGAGTATAGCGGAAAAGTGGTGTAAGCACTAAAAGTGTAAGTAGAACTATGATTGACATAACAACATTAGAAACTGCTGTGTGGAAGCCTGTATTATAGTTTACTGTTGAGCATGAGAAGGAGCTTGCAAAGAAAACAAGCCAATATTTAATATCCAAATGGATTCTAAAAGTGATTTTTAGGTTCAAAAAATGTAAAGAGCAAATCACAAATGAATAATTTAAAAATACCTGTTGCAACATAGCAAGAAGTCAATGAACCAGCTATATTCATAATGCCCATTGCGATCATTTCTTTGTTTCCATCCAAATGATAATCCTTTAAAGCAGAAAATGTTCTTCCTATTGCAATTGCTTCCTATAATGGTCCTCACATGTTTACAAAATGTTAGTCCAGTTTCATTACAAGGTATAAATTCACCCTGCAACCTACTATTTAGTGATCTTCTAGTAATAGATTTTATTTATTGACATTCAGAATCAGATAACCTCAGTCCACTTCGATCAACATCAACCTGACAAGGAATACTCTAGTATTACACTTAATAACATACCTTATATAACATCACAGAACTTAGGTAAGAAGAACTATCTGGGGATCTTAAATTATTCTTGGGTGACTCGGTAGAGTTGGAATGTCCATTGGTTGGAGCTCCATTTCGGTTGTAGCCCCCACGATTCCATCAGTCCTCGGGCCTTCCTTGCTAAATAAATGGCTTCCCATATCTTGTCTTCTTCGAATCCTCGGGCGCATTTCTGACAGTGCATTGCTAGCATATCAGGTACCATCCACACACATGCAGCAATTACATTTCTCAATGAACTTTTTGTCCAGGCAATCAAATCCTCTGCTACGTCAACCTCTTCTGACTGTGCCTCTAAATCCTCCATTTTGTCGATCTCTAACTCGGTCTTCATTATTTTGCATAGCTTGTAGAAGTTATAGATGGGTGCTATTCTCATCCAATCCTTGCTATGTGTGTCCCCCTGCGCTCTTCCTTGTAATTCCCCTAATGCATTTTTTATTGCCAGCAGTGCCTATGGGCAATTGCATAAGTTCTTTGCCATTTCAATAGTTATAGCCTTAGCAAATTATTCTCAGATAACAGGAAGGCTTGCATACAGTTGACAAAGCTTGGAGAATTCTCTGTCGGCAGCCATACTCCATCAATGCCTCTGTGAAACTATCGGCAGGGAAGGTAGAATCGCTCTCGCCTAGGAAGGAGAGAATCCCAAGCTTGAGTCAAAATGGTGAGCAACACTTTTAAAGCTTGCAATGACTGGGATTTGCTCTCCTTCCTAGATGAGAGTGATTCTCCCTTCCCTGCCGACAGTTTCAACAGAGTCATTAATGAATTAAGTATGGCTGCCGATAGAGAATTCTCCTAGCTCCATCAACTGTATGCAAGCCTTCCTGTTATCCCAAAAGAATTTTCTTAGGATATAACTATTGAAATGGCAAAGAACTTACGCAATTAAGAATGCACTGGGGAAATACAAGGAAGAGCAAAGGAGGACACACACAGCAAGGATTGGATGAGAATAGCACCCAGCTATAACTTCTAAAAGCTATGCAAAGTAATGGAGACCGAGTTAGAGATAGACAAAATGGAGGATTTGGAGGCACAGTCAGAAGAGGTTGGAGTAGCAGAGGATTTGATTGCCTGGACAGAAAGTTCATTGAGAAATGTAATTGCTGCATGTGTGTGGATGGTACCTGATATGCTAGCAAATCACTATCGAAAATGCGCCCAAGGATTCGAAGAAGACAAGATATTGGAAGCCATTTATTTAATAGGGAAGGCCCGAGGAATGATGGAATCATGGGGGCTACAACTTAAATGGAGCTCCAACGAATGGACATTCCAACTCAATCGAGTCACCCAAGAATAATTTAAGATCCCCAAGTAGTTCTTCTTACCTAGTTCTGTGATAATTTCATTTGCTGAAATTAGGTTTATTCCTTTTATAATGTGTCCCACCTATTCAATATCAGAAGTTTCAGTGTGGGAACCTAGATATTGAAAGCAACCTAGGTAACCTGAAAACCACCACTATAAATTGATCCTCTCTTCCACATACCATCTCCCTCCAACAATTTTTAGGAAAACCAATATCCACGATAAGTAGATGAATATATACTTACAATGTTCACACCATGTTTGTCTGCATGTGTACGACAAACAATGAGAGTAGACAAAATGACTGAGATGAGTGGAGCCACAGGAAGAACTCAGAAAAGTCGCTTGTTTTTCTTACCCTGTTAGAGTTGAGTATAGGAGGAAAGTATCTTAGTTGAAATTGATGTGCTTTTCATTCAATTAACAAATGCTACATGCAGAACCAAACTTGTGCCATTTTAGATAAATGGGAAGGCCATGCCAGGTTTCTGAGATGAGCCTTACAGATGTAAACTACCTAAAACAGGATATTTTTTCTCCATGTGTTGGATGTATGGGACTTACAGTAAATTTGATTGCCATAAGAAACATCAGGAGAAGGTCGGAGACTTGCAATAAATTTGGCAGCCATTAGAAACATAAGGAAAAATGCTCCAATCAAAATAGTCTGGCAATTCCATTGCAAAACAATACAATGTTGCAAACTATAACAGCTTCGTGAACTAGAAAATGATTTTCGAGAATAATTTTGAAATCTCAACTGTACTATATCGCCTCTATTCTCTTACAAATTTCAAAGCACAAAGCATAAGAAAAGGAGAAATTGTGAAAGTTACATACCCCATGATGAATAGAACCCGATATAGATTTCATTACAAAGATCAAATATGCATTCTTGTTGAAATTATTTATGCCAAGAAATCTTTTCAATTGTTGTAGTGAAATTGTAATAGCAGCACCTCCCATGAAGCCGACAATAGATGCAATATCTCTGGAGCTCCCAACAGCCGCATATATCAAGGGGGTTACAAAGCTAGTGACTTCCAACATTACAAAGCAAAAAGTTGGAAGCCAATTAAAATCCTATTTATTTGAGATATAATCTGTTTCGTTGTGTACTAAATCAACTACCAAAAGCTTACAAATATTTGTTATCTTGTATAGCTAAATGAAAGCATTCCTATGTAAAGCAATTTAAATTTTTAGTACCGTTCTATTTCTAAAGTCCTAAACAGCTCCACATTTTTTCCATTTCACAAAAAATTCAAAACTTAAAACTTAATTCTGAACAATGGATGTAACTGTATATTTATTGACTTTTTAAAGAACATTTCCATTAGAAAGAGTCACCAAGGGAAGTAAAAAACACACAATCCCTCCTATGTTACCAAGAACACAAATGCCCAATCATCAGGGACTAGCACCACAAATCCTACTTAGAGATTAACAAAATTATAAATACTCCCTCATAAAGTTCTCCATATCTAAGCACTTTATTTAAAAGCAAGTGTATAAAAATCTTACAAATAAACACAAGTTCAAACATGTTAACTACAAACCTATGGATTCAAATAGGGCTTGTGAATGGGTCTCTTGAAGAGGTACTAGATATTGTCTATGGAGTTGGCTCTAAATCATTAGATTTTCCTTTGTATGTAGTAGTACAATTTGATACTTATAGTGGCCTGCCTAGGGACCAAAATGCTCCCAAATGTATACTATAACACTAATATCTTTAGATAATTGTAGACAAATTATTCCGAAAAGAGGTGCAATGATTATGTCAATAGTAAAATATACATTAAATAATATATTGGAGAGTATAAATCAAAGAATGAAATTATATATATATAGTTTTTCACACTAAAATGTTTTCCCATTATAAAAAAATTAAAACATGTTATTCAAGAACACAACTCAATTAAGAAATGATAGTCCTTTATAGTGGTTCACAATAAACATAAATCAACAAATAAAATAACATATGTCAATTTCATAAATTTCATAACCAATGTGATACAAGGGAAAATGTTCTCCCAACTACCAATCCTTAATCCTTCAAAGAATTTCTCAAAACCCCTACACAAGACAATTTACTTTACATAATTGATGATAAAGGAAAACAATATTACAAGTTTTAATAGTAATATCCAAGCATATAAATTATAACCATAATTTTGTAGTTTTTTTGTTACAACCCAAAATCAATCATATATTTATGTACATTTTCTTATGTCCCTCTACACAAACAAAGATACTATATTTAATTATTTTGTTGGCTAACCTTTCAATATTAATATCACACACCGCTTAAATATTAATGAAAGTGAAAAAATAATTTACCATATTTCTTCTACACATGTTAATAATCAAAATAGGAAAAATTTCTTCTCATAAAATTATATACTTTATAATTCCCAAATTATTAAGTTCAATTTTTTTCGTGATTAAATTTCCTATCAATGTGAAAGCATAACAATAATGATTTCATCTATAAGCTATTTATTCTTGTCTAAAATCAATCCACCTTTGTGAACTTCACAAAACCATTCATTCTTGCTAAGGGGGCAATAGATTCATTAAGGACCTCAAATATTCATAAAGATAATGGAATTGGATATGGTGGCTCAATGATTCAGTTTTAACATTTATATATTTTAAGAATGTACCATATTTTTTGTCGAATTCATTTAGGACTTTTCATTGGCCTTATTAAATGGTGTATGCTATTGAATGTTGTAATTCATTTAATTCATCATTCAATATTTGTACATTTAAACAAATTGACTATGATAATTTACTTGATTTTGCATTCAATATTTCTACATTTAAGTGAATCAAATATACATTTAAATGAATTGAATAAAATTTCCATATTCAACATTCAAATTTATATATTTTGCATGATTATTTACTTTATTCAGTAGTCAATATTTGTATATATTCAAAATTTTCTCGTGGAGATGTCAACATAAGTCTCCATCATAAAACCATGATTTACTACTTAAGCTCATTTGATGTGATATTTAAAATATATATTAAATTAAATATGACACCTCTACGATTTAGTGTGTAAGCTCATATGATGTGACATTTAAAAAATATATATAGAATTGAACATAAGAATGACAAACAACTAGACCAAGAATCTTGAAATTTTTCTTAACAAACCAAAAGAACAAATTTGCTTGAAGACACGACATTGTTCTAATTTTAACCTTCTTTTGATGGTGAGACGACTATAATTACTTATATATATGGGTTTGAGTGAAAATTGGTTTCAAATGGATTCATTTTGTAACTCTTATATTCATGGATTCATGTTTGGCCTTTAGAATTTTGGGTATCATGTTTGGAGTATGATATTTTATCTTCAAGGTTTTGTATTTTTAATATGGATTTTACTATTTTGAGGTTCAATTTTTTTAGAATTTTGAAACAAAAACTAACTCACAAGCAAGTATGGACAAGTGACAACAAAGTGTATGTATGCAAATAAATGATAAGAGATTCCAAACCATAAGTGTTCAACAAAACAAACCAAATAAGGTACAATTTCAATGCAATAAAATGTATCTCTATCTATGTAGTGTGGAAGAAGATCACAACCCATTCATAATAATTGTGAACACATTTCAAACATAAATTATCCTGTAATTACACATCACAACATTGCTACATGTTCACACTTTAGTGAGAGGGGTTTGAATCTAGGTTGTCATCCCAGAGCTGCCTGCCATTACCATTACACCACATTTTCTTGGATAAGTACAATTGGTTGAAGGATTAGAACATCCATCTATAAGGATGAAGATAAATATCCAAGCTTAGATTAGATCTCAAAGAAAAATTTAGTATTAATCTCCTAGTTTGTTCTTTAGCACTGAAAGGATAGCAACAATCAAAGAAACACAAGAAATAGAAAATTGTCTTATGGGAAGTTCATAAGCAAAAGGGTGATTGGCATGCCACAAGCTTTGTAGGAAAACGATTGAAATCAAATGTTGTCCTTAGGAGTAAACTAAAAACAATAGAAGATAAATGATTTGTAGCAAAACTTCATCTTTCAAATATATTTAATAATGTAGTTCAAAATACTCCATCCATTTTGAAGACATGATTTCCTTAGCAACAATCAAAGAAACACAAGAAATAGAAAATTGTCTTATGGGAAGTTCATAAGCAAAAGGGTGATTGGCATGCCACAAGCTTTGTAGGAAAATGATTGAAATCAAATGTTGTCCTTAGGAGTAAACTAAAAACAATAGAAGATAAATATTTGTAGCAAAACTTCATCTTTCAAATATATTTAATAATGTAGTTCAAAATACTCCATCCATTTTGAAGACATGATTTCCTTCTCCATTTCATATGCTTACATTATGGAAGCCTCATGACATTCGCCCACTTTCTTTCAAAAAAAAGTTTTTACCTATGCATGACCAAAGTTTTCTTATGTAAAACATGAGACTTGTTGATGATGAAATGCTTGCATAAACCAAATCTCATTTTCCACATTGAAAAAGCACATTATATATATATATTCACTACAATAAGATAAGATCAATATAGTAAAAAGGATTTTCAACATTATATTCCTTGCAATACCCAAGAACAACCTACAAACACAAAAAAAAATAGAAAATGAGAGAGGGAGAAAAAGAAATCAATATTCTAAGTTAAATATTTTTAAAAAACTTGAAAGAATGCACACAAAAGTTTGAACATTTATTTTAACATTTTACCAAGAGCCAGTTTGCAAAAAAAATTATGTATTGGCCCATAAGTGAAGCATTCATGTCGACCAAGTCATAGGAAAGGGATTCATACACAAACTCTCTTTCAATGTTCACAACATCACAAACTATCTCTTTGACTTTTTCTTCACTAAGTATTTTCCTCAAAAAACCATATACAAGAAGAAAATGAGAGAATTTCCTTAGAAGTACTCCACTACAATTACTAAATACATGCAAACACCACTACCTAAATAAAATACATAATTTCACACTAAAAATATCTTAATTTAAATTAGGCAAGTAAAATCACAATGAAGTATCTCATCTCTTGAAATAAGTTCATTAAATCCTTGCATTAGGCCCCCTTCTTCAGCCAAAATATAGCACTGAAAAGAATTAGCTAGGTCGAAACTCTGTGCTCTATTAAACAATATAACCATGAAACACTTTAAATCAATCAACCTTCTAGAAAATAAAAGGAATGTAATATCAATTTAAATGAAATATTAAATGAATCTTATATGATGTTTCTATAGAGTATTGATATTGGTATTGATATTAATTGGCAAATTAAGTTTCATTGGTATTAACATCTCAAATTTATGTATTAATAGTTAATGTTTAGTGTTTGTGCATGGGTCCATTTGGATGTAATGTTTTCTGCAAGTCTTGTAATTGTAATGAATTGTAATTGAAGAGCAACAGTTATGTGAAGATTGTAATCAATTTCTCTGAGCAATAAGAATACCAATACTTTGTCTCATGGATGTTTCCTTGACATATTGTCAAGGTTTTACCACGTAAATCTGTGTCTTGTTTATTATTTTGTTATTCCATTTTATAATCTTCATTATTTCTTTACAACTAACTTTTGTTGCAATATTATTTAATTTTGTGGGTTTTACGTTTCCACAACAAGTGGTATCAGAGTAGTTATTTTGTAGTGTCTATGTTAGGATTTAATGGTTTTTTGTGTAGCATCAAATGTCAAAGGTTTCAAATGCAAGCTTTGAGGTGGATAAATTCAATGGGAAGAATAATTTTGAGCTATGGATGCTTAAGATGCGTAATTTTTAAGCGCAAAAAAGATTGCACAAAGTGTTGGTAGGAAAGTCAAAGAAATTTGCAAATATGACTGATGAGGATTGGGAGGATCTAGATATAAGAGCTCTTAGTACCAGTTGGTTGTATTTAGTATATGATGTTCTTTTCAATATTATTGAAGAGAAAACAACAATAGGCTTATGGAGTAAAATGGAGAGTCTTTATATGACAAAATCGAAAAATTGAATCTATTCGAAAAGGCAATTGTATAGCAAAGAAAATGAAAGAAGGTATAAAAATTGTTGATCATTTAAAAAATTTCAATACTCTTTTATGTCAATTAGCTAGTATGGGTGTAAATTTTGAAGATGAAGACAAGATAGATATGTGTTTGTGTTCATTCCCGAATCTTGGAATCACTTGGTCACTTACATTAGCTTTAACACAACTGACAACCTTGAATTTTATTTTTTTGTGGGAAATTCTTTGTCTAAAGAGGTGTGAAGGAAATCTACCATAGAAACCTTCACATCAGAATCAATGGTGGTTAGGGGTTGATCCACAAAAAAGGGGAAAGATCTAGGAGTAGCAAAATAAATTTCGGGCATGAAAATATATAGAGACAAGGAACATGGTAAGCTTTGGTTATCATAGTACAAATATGTGGAGACAATCCTATAAGATTCAGTGTGATCTTATTGTGAAACCATTAAATATCCCTTTCGCTTCTCATTTTAAGCTTTCTTCAAGTTTAGTAATATGTCTTAGTAATAAAGAAGAAAAGGATTATGTCTCATGTACCATATTCCAATGTAGTAGGAAGTTTAATTTATGTGATGGTATATACAAGAACAAATATTTCACATGTTGGTGTTGTCAATAGATACATGGCAAATCCAAGTAAAGAGAATTGGGTAGCAAATTTTGGTTTGAGTTGTAAATAAGGGGTCAATGTAAGGAAAATTTGAATGTTTACCAACTACTTCCCACCACATTGTTAAATGGAAAATCGGCCTCAAACATAATCCTCTCTCGCTTGCAAATCTGAACTTGATAAGTGGCTAGTCATTATCCACGTGGGAGGCAATTATGAGCATATACAAATAAAATTACATTTTAACTTTCTAAGAAAATCCACGCAATTAAAATGGAAGGGGTAGATGTCGATTTTTCAGTTTGGAATTGATAACCAACATTAAGCTAAAAATCCATTATAGATTTCAGTTATAGTTTTGGAAAACCAACTTCAATAAAAATCAGATCGATAGGCCCAGAGAATGGGGTGTTTGGCATAAAAGGGAGATAGAACGAACAAAAATAAGGGGAGAGAAAACATGGAAGTATAGGCGCGTAGGCATACGAGAAGGCAGTGATAAAGCACAAAGAAATTTTGAGGGAAAGAAGGAAGATTTCAGCCTGGTTATGTAATCAATGACACCATATGAATGCCGAGTCATTAGGATTTGCGCAGTGTAAACCTTTGATATTTTTAGTTTTCTGAATAACACTACCTCCATTCAAGTTCAATGTGATAATTGGGATTGTTGAGTAGGTATCAAGATGTTGGATGTAAAGAAGTCGATTATAGTTTGAAAATCTCTCATTCCTTCTGCAGAGTAAATGCTCTTTGTGGCATATACAAATAATTTTTGTTCTTAAATTTGAGCTTTATCCTTCAACATAATATTGGAAAATAGTTTTATGATTGTTGTGGATAAAATACTATTTGTAGGTTTATGTTTTGCATTTCCAGTTTGATATATATATGGTTGGTCTACAATAATTCCAAGATAGTTTGGATTCTTGGTATCTTGCAATTTTGCCATCATTTTTTGGTATCAAAGTCGAGTGTTGGCAAGAAGTTGAGTCCACTTTTTGACAAAAAGTGGAAGTGTTTTCCCTGATTTTCAGAATTCAACATATTTGACCTTAAAATTTGAAGCACTTAGAGATGGAATCTTGAAAAGGCTACTAATCATAAAATGTAGTACTCAGAGTTAGTTTCCAAATATGTAATTTATTTCAATATCTACATGATACAAATTGATTTTCAATAGGCGTTTCTAAAAGCCACTGTTTAAAAGTCACTTTTTTTTAGCATACCATGCACGTGTACATCATCCATATTTTGACCTAAATAATTATATTTTTCTAAATCCTTCTGAGAAAATATCTATAACTCACTAACGCACGCTTTCCATATTTTTTGTAGTTTTTTATTGAATATTTTTTTGTTAATTTTTTCTGGCCATATTTGGTGTTTTGAAAAATCTTCATGTACGTCACGCATAAGATGACCTAAACTTATCATTTTTTTATTTTTATTTTTAAAAGAATTTTCTAAAGTACGCTTTCGTACAATTTGATTTTCAAAAAATTATATTAATAAAAAGTTATTAAAATACTAAAAAACTTTGATAATTCAAGTTTATGGACATGTGTCATCAAAAATTAATTGATAAATAAAAATAATAATCCAATTGTAAAAAAAATTACATATTTGGAATCTACACTGTCTCACCTATAATAGGTTTTAATTTCGTCAAAAAAATATGCAAAAAAAGTCTTCAGACATATGCCTAAAGTGTAATTCCCAAAAATATTGCAATAAAATACAGCTAAAGGAAAAACACAAATTTCAAATTTTGATTACAACACATAACTAACTTATAAAACTTTGTTTCCAAGCACACATTTTATATAAAGCATAACAACAATTGACCAATTACAAACTATGATATTTAGTTAAAAAACTGATTTGTTTAGACAATCCTAATAGGGTTTCAAGAGGAGACATGGAATTCACATCACCAAGGTAGGATTCATTAGCTCTACAACTCATCATTTATCACAACTTATTTCAAGTCACAAGCTATGACCATACAATGAATCAATTCTAACTCAAAGTAATGAAGAAAACAAACCTTAGGGGCTAGATCTAATTCTTTGGAGGCTCATCTCTATCGGCCTTGCCTACATATTTATTTCACAGAGGAGTCGTAGTTCAACAATTTAAGTTCTCTCAACTCATATTTGATTGACCAATAATCAAACATAGCACACAGGTTTAAAACACAACTAACTCACAATGGTAGTAAATACTAAGAATGAATAACAACAGTGAATCTATAAGGGCTCCTTCTACTATAAGGAGTGATTAACAATCCCAATCACAACACCCCTCAAGGGCCACTTTCCAAAATAGAAAATCAAGAATGATCTAGGATGAAGGTAATCATATTATAACATGAATGGATGATTATAATTGCAGTTGTGGTTTCAATCCCATAATACAAGGGACACCATATAACATGGATAGGATTACGAGGTGAAAGAGGTAATAAAACAATCCACATATTCAAATTTCAAGACAATTCAACCATCGAACACTTGGTTGACTAACATGGGGGATTTAACCATGAGGTTCAAGAGATGACTCTACCTCAGTCACAATCAACCAAATAACATTGAAATATGCTACTCAATTCTCTACTCACATTCATCTCATGCCCATGTCCCATTAATTATAAAATATAAGAGTGGGTATGCAACCCTTTCTAGGGTCCTCTTACCCTAGACAGTTCACCGTTGGCTGCCAACCACTTAGGTGTAGCCAGAGGTCTAAAACCTCGATAAGGATAAACATAGTTTAAAAGGACAATTTATTCATAATCAAAACACATCACGCTTACACGACAATTTAATGATTGTACTTAATATTTGCTTCAATTCATGGTTGCAACTCTAGATAAGTGAAAATTTCAATGACCACCTATGACCACACGATAATTTACAGTAATAAGATAACTCAAAGAATCAAACTTTCTCTCCACCCAACCATATTGGCATCATGAAGCCTCACAAGCTCTAGCCAATCCCACAAGCAAGTAATATTTTAGCCCCATGATGCTACAATGGGGGCTTCCATTCAGATAATATAAAATGGTATTTCCAAACAATATTTATCTAAGCAATTGTCAAATAGTACCATGGGTGCGATACTCAAGTTTTGTTGAACAAAGCATTCCAACACCCACTATTCTTATTGGTTATCATGTATTAAAAGCTTATGTATATAAATTACTATTACAGGTGTTTGAAGACCAAGGATGTAGAATTTTGAGTGTTATTCATTTAGGGATAACATTTAAATCATCATATGATGGCTCATGAACAAGGGTTTCACTTGACACAAATGGATTGGTTGATGGAAGCCAAAATTTTAACACAATCTCAAAACACTCAAATGTTCGATCTAGGTATAAACAGAACTCCTAGACATTACTCCTGCTAACAACGATACATAAAATACACAACCAACACCCTCACTATGAACGGTAGGGTCTAACACGCAAATGCATTTACCCGTACGAAATACTAGGTGGGTGGGCTAAAAAACCAACTAAAGATAGCTCCCCATACCTACATAAATATTCTCCAAGGCCTGGAATGGGATCTTGAGCCTTTGCTTCTACTCCATAATTCTTTGTCCTCCATCTAAGTCCAAAAATGACCTCCCTCATACAATAATCTAGAAATGGCAGTCTCCTTCTGTGCCTTCAAACCCCCACCGCTTGAGGAGAAGCGACATGTCTAGCCCCCTCATCTTTTCTTCATTGACTAACCTCCTGTTGTTCCCCTCTAACCCCCATCTCTTTCCCTATAATTTCAAGCATAACCTAAACTAGGGTTTCTTTTTGCATTAAAATTTCCTTCTTTGCTCAAACCCCCCTGCTTACCTAGCCATCCTTGCATTAATGGTGGTATCCATTTTCTTCATTTCTTCACAATAATGTCACCTGGAGCTGACACCTCGATTTGTGTGCCTTAGCTTCCTTCACCTAATCATTGAAAAAAATTGGCCTTTGAATGTAGGCCATCAATCTTGAAATCCATGCCATGATTGGATGGTTATCGCTCAACCACCAAGACATTTAAATACCACCATCAGATGAGACAGGCTTTAAATGTTGTTTGTAGATCTTCACCTAAAACTATTCCATTGATCTTACCTTTATGCTCACGTCACCCTAATAGAATGATTCATAACAACGATGTGAATCAGTTGTTCGATCGCTTTTAGCCATGTGTCATTTTCCTTCAAATCCACACAAGTCAACTCTACTCAACTCAAGCATTCCATGGAATGGAAAAAATACTCCTTCAATTTTGATGACTTTATTCTTCCTTTCCATCGGGGGTTGGGAGTCACTAATCTCCCTTACTTTATGATGGAAGAGCTTTGACATACTTCAAAAGACATGTTCAATTTCCTAAGTCTTAAGTTCATTATGACCTATTGGGCTTTGGCCATGCCTTACCCAATACCTTCTACCTATCTTTCTCTATCATAATCCATTGTGTGAACCCCCGAATCATCAAATTGTGAATTCCTACTTTGCATTAGATCATTGGAGGTTGGGGTTCGACCTTCCATGATACTGCTTATATGCCTTTATGTATGGGTGTAGGCCATCCTTCTAGCCCGTGATGCCCAAATTCACTTCTTCTCAAGATCAACAGACTTAACCTTTTTTGGAGTTGGCTTCAGACCTTATTTCCATCTCATATTCATCAAACTATTTTGGGAAAAATCCCTAGGCCGAATTTGTGAACACTATTCAGTCACCTCAGTGAGGGGTTTCACTTTTCCTCCTTGCTTTGTGCTAAGGTATTTGGTACCGGTTATTGTTGAATCCTGAAATTTGAAGATATTAGACTTATCCTTTTGGGTTTTCTTTCTTTTTGTTAAGGGCATTCGACAAAGTGAATTGTCGAAGCCCGAAGTCCGATATTATCGGACTTAACCACTTGGTTCTATTCTTTTTGTTTGGGATTTTGGTAGAGGATATTAATGAAGGCCAAAGTCCAATGTCTTCGAATTCACCAATTTATTCTTCCTTTCGGATATTCAATAAAGGGAATTGCCAAAGCTTGATGTTTGATGTTTTTGGACTTAGACCTTCCTATCTCCTTTCGATTGAGGCATTCAACAAATGTTAAGAATGAAGTCTGATGCTTGAAACCTAATTCGAACTTCACTCTTTCAATCTTCTTTTCCTTGTGGCTATCGGTATAGGGTATGACCGAATCCCAATGTCTAACTCGTAAGAAAACTTCACCTTTTTCAATCTTCTTCTCCTCGAGGAATTCGGTAAAGAGTATTGTTGATGCCCAATTTTTAATGCCCTTTTGGACTATACTCCAACTTACTTCATACTATCATTATGTCAAGGCATAAGCCTTAGGGCCAATCTTTGTCACCTAACAAGTAAGACTTAAGCCTTAACATTGATGACTCACACCAACTCAGACTTAACCCGTTCCTTCTTCATTTCTTTGAGGTATTTGATATAAGGAATGGATGAAGCCTGAAGTCTAATCTCTTGCAATAGAGAATAAGCCTCAAGCTCGGTTCTCGAAGCCCAATCAGACTTAGCTAAAAAATGACTAACTCTTTTCTTATTTAACAAGTGATATGGGTAAGCCTGAGGTCTGAAGTCCAAACTTTTGGAACTCTCCAAGGCTTGTTGTAATGACACCCTAAGGCCAATGAATCCTTCTTCCTAACAACCCTATGAAGTCCTTTTTGGCCTTAAACAACAACTCTATATATGATATCACTCATATCTCCTACTAACCTGAATGAGGTGCCTTTGTTGATCTCAATCAACTCATTTCTAGCAACCTCTCCTCTGACATCCAAAAGATTCCCTTGAGACAACAATGACAATCATACTCTCAATAGATTAATCTAACTATAGTTGGGTCTAGTTATCCTTATCAAATTAACTCTTTATGCAGCAGTTGAGTCCTATCAGTACGATAGTTTTTTGCCTTAAAGATTAAATTGAAATCCATGATGAGGAAAAACCCAAAAGATTTAAATAAATGGGATCCCGATTTTTAATCCTTATCTACTTATTATCTTAATCTCCCATAGTTAAGTAATACTATAGGGATCAACTATACTCTTGCTATATTTACTAAAACCTCTAAGGCTCCTTTAGTGACTTTAGTCATAACACTTAATATGAGGACCTCAAGTGAATACTATAGGAGACATTCAAAATCAATATGAGTCAAATGATAAGAAGGAAGTTTTATTTCTAGCGAGCCTTAGCAACACAATATAGCATGAAAAAATATAGTATCTATCAATGTAGATTTAGTCACATACCTCATTTGGATAAGAATTTAGCTAATCTACTCTTAGAATCAAACGACTAAAAGTACAGTGACACTCAAACATAGTTGGGTCCTACATCATCTAAATGATACACCCTAAATATTCACAACAGAGTATCATAAGTTTAGAATAAAAGGGCTATGAAACTAATATAAAGGGAGGGGCCTCACACAAAGTCACAATTTTCTTGTGACATTTCCAAGACCTTCAACTTGTAGGTCAAACTAGGTCCAAGGCCTAGGTTTGATTCCCCAAACATTTTCCTAAACCTGTTAACAAAGAAAAAACTCAACGTACAATTAAAATTTCACAAAACGAGATCCTGTTTTGTTTATAAATGGGATCCCGTTGAGTCAAAAAGATCCCATTTAGTAAACAGGATCATGTTTCCTATTCATCTATTGAAAAGGGATCGGGATCCTATTTAATAAATGGGATCCCATTTACAAAATGGGATCCCGATTTATAGAGGGGGATCCTATTTACTAAACAGGATCTCAAGTTATTTTTTACCATTTTTTTATTTTTACTGTCAAACAAGTACATTCATAAAACTTTTCCCAAAAGGATTTAGAAAAATACGATAATTTAAGTCAAAATATGGATGTCGTACACGTGCATGTAAAAAAAAATGACTTTTAAACAGTGGTTTCTAGAAATGCCTATTAAAACTCTGTATTTGTACAATCTGTATTGAAATAAATTTAGATATTTGGAATTCAGACTGAAAGCAATTCTACTTATGATTAGTGACTTTGAAGATTTCATCTCTAAGTGCTTCAAATTTTAAGGTCAAATGTGTCAAATGCTGGAAAATCAGGATATAAACACTTCCACTTTTTGGCCAAAGTGGACTCCTAACTTCTTGCACACACCCTCAAATTAAATCTTTTTATTAGCATCTCCCAAATCATCGTAAGATTTGTATGATGTTCCAAATCTAAGATTAGATCATAATCTAATGATAACACTTAAAACCTGAAAAAGAAGGGAAGACTCTAAGACTCTTCATCTATCCTTATCTGTACTTATTATCTTAATCTCCCATAGTTAAGTAATACTATAGGGATCAACTATACTCCTGCTATATTTACTAAAACCTCTAAGGCTCCTTTAGTGACTTTAGTCATAACACTTAATATGAGGACCTCAAGTGAATACTATAGGAGACATTCAAAATCAATATGAGTCAAATGATAAGAAGGAAGTTTTATTTCTAGCGAACCTTAGCAACACAATATAGCATGAAAAAATATAGTATCTATCAATGTAGATTTAGTCACATACCTCATTTGGATAAGAATTTAGCTAATCTACTCTTAGAATCAAACGACTAAAAGTACAGTGGCACTCAAACATAGTTGGGTCCTACATCATCTAAATGATACACCCTAAATATTCACAACAGAGTGTCATAAGTTTAGAATAAAAGGGCTATGAAACTAATATAAAGGGAGGGGCCTCACACAAAGTCACAATTTTTTTGTGACATTTCCAAGACCTTCAACTTGTAGGTCAAACCAGGTCCAAGGCCTAGGTTTGATTCCCCAAACGTTTTCCCAAACCTGTTAACAAGTACAATTAAAATTTCACAAAACAAGATCTTGTTTTGTTTATAAATGGGATCCCGTTGAGTAAAAAAGATCCCATTTAGTAAATAGGATCATGTTTCCTATTCATCTGTTGCTAGTGCAATTGAGTCTATTGGAAAAAATAGTCAATCTAAAAATAAGAATGCAACAAGACGAGCTATAACAACTACTATAGTTAATAAAATAACTTTGAATAAAAGAACGGTAAGCAATAAATTATTAGTGAAATTCTACAAATACATCCTAAAACATTACTAAGAGGGGCAGAAAGAAGAGAAAGTATAGAAAATGATTCAATCAACCAATGTTGGAGTTTTAATGGTCGACTCCTGAAGTCTGACATGAAATTGAATGTTG
>VDFB02321600.1:0-26667 GCA_007258455.2 Sequoia sempervirens
GAATAGATAAAACTATAAGTCATAGTGAGATGGAATCCTAACACATTTTAGGTGGCTTCATATCTTGCCCTAAGTTTGTGGACTAGCTCCTTAACCCACATCCTTTTGTAAAATAGTAGTATGGAAGGACAAGATTAAGTATATCATGGGATTACTTTTATGTAATATTCACATTGACACCAGGATGGCCACCACTCACATTAAGTGCCATTATGGCCTTTAAATTGGCATTAAAGCACAAACCTATGTCACACTTTCAACCAACTAAATAGTTTTGAGCGAAAAAATTTTGATCTAAACAGTTTCGGTCGATATATTTCACCTGAAACTACGTGGCCTATACGTGGCACATAAAGTTTCAAGTGAAACCATTTCGCCTGAAATAATAAAATATTTTTTTTCCCTTTGTCAATTTAAAATCCAACACAATTTGCATGTAAGTTTTTGACTGAAAGGGTTTTAGTCGATACCCTTTCACTCGAAACTGTCTATGTGGCATCCTTGTTGGCAACCACCTCATATTTTTTCATTTATTTTGAAAAATTCCACTTGAACATGATAATTTTTTAGTTAAAATGATTTTTTTCAAAAAACTAAAAATACCCTTTTGTAGAGCTCAAAGTCAAGAATCCAAATATATATTTTTTGATGTTTTGATTAGTTTTAATATGTTTTTTAATTTTAGATAATGCAAGTAGGTTATTAAAATAAAAATAAGGTTGATTAGAAATTTAAAAAAAAACCTAAAACATATTTGATTTTTTTTTAAAAATATATGGTGCACTAGAGGAGAGAATCTTCTCCAAAAGGGTATAATTTGTTTTTTACAAATGATAAAAAAATAGGCAATAGTTGACATCAAATGAAAACTATCAAATTCTGGTACATTTGACTCTAACATGTTATTACCTATAAAATATACATTAATATTTTTTTCCATGCACTAGGTATTGAATTTTTCTATTCTGGGAAAAAAAATCAAGAGAAAATGAGGTTGTTTTCTATTTTTTTCTTGATGTCAACTCAATGTCATGTCTTCTTGAAATTTTAAGCAATTCAAAATCTACTCTTAAATTTATAAAAAATATCAAACCAATCTTTTAAAATTTTGAAAAATTACAAGAATAAACTTCATCAAGAGTAATACATTTCATTAGTTTACATCATTTTGAAATTCAAAACATAAAGACCACTTTTATGCGGTTGAAGTTGAGAATTTTTGTGTAATATGCCAATCATACACTGAAGTAAATTTTCCTAAGTTTTCACTGTGGGAGTAAATAAACTATGTAATAAACCATTGCAATAAAAAAAATTCCTTTCTTTAATGAGAATATATGAACAAAGATGCTATAACAAAATACAATAAGGATTTCCATTTCAACACAGTAATTCACAAAGTACAATATTTCAAGAATGAACATAATTACATACACAACTCCTCTGAGCTTCATAGCATAAGATATAGATAGTCCAAGAATCCACCTTTCAAAACCTTGGTTTTTTGTCACCTGCTGAGGAGGAGAAGCATCACTTAAGTGCTTTTCTGCCAACCATGGACTCATATGTGGTCCCCCACACATCTATCAATGATAGATGGTATTGGTTGGGTAACCGCATACAACATACCAATCTAAGCCTAGTGTTGTGCCCTACATGACTAGGATTTATAACCCTACACTAGGTAACCCTCATGCATTTAAATGGACACGGTGAAGTAACAGTGGAGCCGCAGGCAATCACACTACTTTGGAAAAAGTGTTCTCACTCAGTATAATCGAGTGAAGGTCTACCATTCACTTACAGTATAGCAAGCTCGTTTTGTCTTAAGGCCATTATATCTATGCTTAGGTAATCCCTCTTCATGGGTAAGCTTAATCCCCGGGATAACCTATCTCTTTAACACTAACCTAAGGTAACACAACTCATTAAGAAAAGTACTAGTTCCCTCCCTTCAATGGACAACAATCCCAGGAGTAACCTACTAGCCATCTAGCATAATCAAATATCTAGTTAAGAGTATCCCTTAAGCTACCTATGTTTAATCATATATAGTATAATAATAATTCTTATGACAAATGATCTCTCCTATCATGGAGTAACTACAAGCATAAATAGATTAAACATATTCTACCTTTCTTTCAAAGCAAACATTACTTTTCCCTAAATGCAAGTAACCATAATAGACTTCAAAACAAACAAGAAATAACTCTTTCAAAACTAATACAAACAAAAGAAAAATATTCTCATGCTTGTGATAAGCTTTCCAATCGACTGGCTGAAAAAACAACAATTCCAAAACAACAACTAACTTGGTATCGATCCCTCAAACAATGTCACAGTAACAACTAACTCATAAGTTGGCAAATACTTCTCTCAAAATAATAATAAACTCTCTCTAATGCTCAAAGCTCTTACTGTATTAAGTAGAATATTGTAGATAGGAATGTTAATAGAATGCAGAACTTGCTTAAGGAATGCATCCCAAACAAGTGAACTAGCTCCAATATTTATACAACAATTTGGAGACTACCCAACCTACAGTTTAGGCATGGGATCTAACAACAATAAACATGCACAACAACACATATACCACATCTAAAAGGTGGAAAACATATAAGCACATACTCAACTAAAACAAGCTACAAATTGACCTTGTTGATTGATAGAAATAAGAGCGATTCAAATCAACACATGATTGAATTTAGTTTGAATTTCATAATGGACATCTACAGGTAATAGGATTCAAATGTGGCATCGAAGCATCACTATTTACTTACAGAGTTGGCGTAGTTTCAATCATATAAAAAATAGTCAATAACAAATATGCAACACCAAGCTTGCATTGACTAAGTCTTGGTATGAGTTGATTCACATAATAAATCAGTTTGAAAAAGTCATCAACTTGTTATTCATTACCTCGTACATCTCTTACAGATGTTGGTCTATGCTCAATGACATGGCATTTAGAGTTTACTAAGTCCATGGTGTTTCCGCAAAAGGCGTCGACTTAGTCTTTCACCATATATCGACTTAATGGTTGCTCATTGTTTGCAAATTACAAACTCTTCATACGCAAACAATAAGAGTAATATGGGCCTGAAGAATACAATCATAATTATGTCATACTTTGACCTTGATTTAGTTTAATAAATCGACCTCTAATTTATTTATGATAATCGACTTCAAAGCCATATATAGTATTTTAAATATTTATATAACATATATGTACATATACATACATATATATACATATATATTGGTACTCACACACACACACACATATATATATGTATATATTAAATGTCAGTATATATATCCATATTTATCATATATCAATAAAGCATGTATATATAATCGATATACAAATAAATATAATCAAGATAGTAATCACATTGTTATATTAATATTCAATTGTGTATACATATATATATTTATATATATTCCTCTATGTACATGTATACGTATGTATACATGTATCGATACATTCGTATGGGCATGTCCATTTGCCACCATATGCATAAATTGATACATATATACATATGAATATATGTATATACTGTATATATATATATATACACACACATTTGATTCTTATACCAAAATCATATACAATTACTATGATATTGATAAGAGCCTATGAGCAATATATCTATACATATACATATACATGTCGTTAGATCCATCAAATAGTTCCATGCACATAAGCAACTCATGGATGATTGTGCATATATACGTCTACCTATGTACCCTCATGTACGCGTTCCTTCTTGCGTGTAGTCTATTATCGACATGCATGTGTGTGCATATACATATTCCTCGTATGTCCCACATATCAATACAAGCATATTAACAAGGAAAGAAATCACAAGCTCAAAAAGATAAACATCACCCAATAATGCACTCAAAATTAAACAAGACTCTTACTAATGCAAACATATTAACTAAGGATGACTTTACCAACTTCCCACTTAATAACACGACTCAATTATTCTACTATGGTGTGTGCAAGCTCAGATAGATTATGTTATTGGTTACCTGACCAAGACCTTCTCCTAAGTGATACTTCCCCTCTGCCTAGGAGGAATTGAACATATACCTGCAACCACTAACACATGCACACAATAGTCAGTTGTTCACAAAATATGCAATATATGTAATACATCTCCAAAGTTAGATTATCAAATCAAAATTCATCCAGTCACATAAATGCATTCCTTCATGATATTAAATGAGATAACATTCATTCATAATGCAGTGATACCAAAGTGCAAATACAATTTATTCGTCCATTGAATTCACATTTTACACTACATAGTAATAGTAAACAATACTTACACAATTGGGGTGTAACATACTCCCCCCCTTGTGAATCATCATCCCCAATGATTTTATGTTTCAACATAAAACAAAATAGACAATCAACATATTGTTTCAAGCTTTCTCAAAAGCATCTAAAATGTGAGGAATTTTTTGTTGAGTCTTAGCATAATCCTCCCAAGTGGCTAAGTCTTCAGCATACTGGTCCCACTGGACTTTGCACTGCAGAACCTCCTTGTTACGCAAGTGAAGCTTACATGTTTCGAGCACCTTGATGAGCTTGAGTGTTACCACTCCAAGGTCCTGTACCTATAAAGCAATCCAATCAATAATGTGATTATCTCCAAGCACATACCTCTTTAGGTAGGACACCTGGAAGGCATTATGCATTCTGGCAAGAGCTAGTCAAAATGTTATTCGATAGACTACCAGATTCACTTCCTCAAGAATCTCAAAAGTTCCAACATAACACAGGGCTAACTTGGAATACTTTCCAAAGTTAATGGAGCTTTTGTGAGGTTTTGCTCTCAACAACACTTTGTCACCTACGACAAAATTTTAGGGCACTCTCTTAGCATCAACATAGCTTTTTTGTCAATCGTTAGCTTCAACCAACCTTTGCTTAATAATATTAACTTTCTCTTCCATTTTAGCCAACATCTCTGGCCCAAGACTCACTTTATCCTCAAGTCTATCCCAACTTATAGGAGTTTGAAACTTTCGACCATACAATGCTTTGAAAGAAGCCATTTTGATCCCAAAATGATAAGAATTGTTGCAAGTAAATTCTACTAAGGGTTGGTAGTCTTCCCACTTGTATTGTTGATCCATGCAATACATTCTCAGTAGGTTCCAATACTTGATTCACGCTTTCAATTTGTCCATCCATTTCTGGATGATAAGTTGAGCTAATATTCAACTGAGTCCCTAGTGCAGAAAACAAGGTTTTCCAAAACCTAGAAGTTACTTGTGCATCCCTGTCTGAGATAATCTTCTCGGGAATTCCATACAACCTAAACACTTCTTGTAAAAACTTTCTTGCTATGATAGGTGCTCCATCAGTTAGATTTCTGAGTATAAAATGTGTGACTTTGGTAAGCTTATCTACTACCACAAGAATGGCATTGTGCTTATTTCTTGACATAGGCAATCCTTGCACAAAGTCCATACTTATGACTTGCCACTTCCTTTCTGGTATGTCATGTGGATATAACAATCCTATAGGATGATGATTCTCTGCTTTCACCCTTTGACATTCAAGACACCTAGCCACAAAACTAGCAACATCTCCTTTCATCCCTTTCCAAAAATATAATGGCTTCAATCTGCCATCATTTTGGTCACTCCAGGATGTCCAGAGTACGGTGCTTCATGTACTTCTTTCCATACCAGATTCCTTAAGTCTCCTATGTAAGGTACATACATCCTCCCTTTATATCTAAGTAATCCATTAGGTTCAAAATGAAAACCATCATACCTAGAATCTTTTGGATTGTTAGTGAGTGCTTGCTTGAATTGCAAGTAGTACTCATCCTCTTTGCATTTTTGCAACACTTGTCCCTTAAAGTTAGTTTGAATTGTCACTATCGAAGCAATATGACATCTTCGACTCAAGGAATCGACAACCTGATTTTCTTTCCCTTTTATATAACTGATATTGAAGTCATATTCAACTATTAACTCTAAACATCTTCTTTGCCTAACATTCAGATTAGGTTGAGTGAAAAGGTACTTTAATCCATTATGATCAGTTTTCAATTCAAAGGGTTTTCCCATCAAGTAGTGCCTCCACATTTGTAATGCATGAACCACAACTACTAACTCCAAATCATGAGATGCATAATTTTTCTCATAAGGTTTCAGTTTTCTAGATTCATAAGCAATTACTTGCCCATCTTGCATTAATAGACCTCCTAAACCTTCTCCGGATGCATCTATGATAACTGTAAAGTTACCCTCAAGATATGGTACTTTCAATATCGGCGCAATGGTTAATTTCTCTTTGAGTAGTTCAAAGGCTTCTTGAAACTTCTCAATCCACTCAAATTTCTTCCCTTTCCTTTATAAAGAAGTAATTGGAAAATTAATCTTGGAGAAGTTTGCAACAAACTTTATATAGTACCTTGCTAGACCCATGAAAATTCTTACGTCAAACACATTCTTTAGTACTAGCCACTCTAGTACTACCTTGATCTTAGTTGGATCTATGGAGATTTCGTTCGTCGAGATCACATGCCCTAGATAATTAAATCTCCTTTGGAAGAAAGTACACAGAGAGTTTATCGTACAACTTGTGCTTTCTTAGCCATTATAAGACTATCTCTAAATGTCTATAGTGATCTTCCTCATCCTTGGAATAAATCAAGATGTCATCTAGAAAAACCAAGAGAAATTTATCTAGGCAGTCTCTAAATACACTCTTCATCAAATTCATAAATTCAACAGGTGCATTTGTTAACCCAAAAGGTAAAACTGTGAACTCATAGTGCCCATATCTGGTTCTAAACGCATTCTTAAAGATATCTTCATCTCTAATTCTTAACTAGTGATATCCAAATCTCATATCTATTTTAGAGAACATGGCAACTCCTCTCATTTGATCGAAAAGATTGTCAATGCATGGCAACAAATACTTGTTCTTCATTGTGGCTTTGTTAAGCATATGATAGTCAATGCATAAACGTAAAGTACCATCCTTCTTTTTCACAAAAATGACTAGTACTCCCCAAGGTGAAACACTTGGTCTTATCAACCCTTTTGATAATAGTTCATCCAACCATGCCTTAAGCTCCATTAGCTCGGTTGTTGTCATTCTATAGGGCACCTTGGATATAGGTTCAGACCCTGGAACTATGTCTATAGAGAAATCAAATATCCTATTTGGTGGCAACCCAGGTAACTCATTTGAAAACACATCTGAAAAATCCCTCGGTATAGGATACCTTTCCATGTCCAACATTTCAGTGTCATCTATTTCACCGTCTTCCATCTCTTGGAAGTTCTAGGAATCCAAGTTATCAAGATCTTCTTAAAGTTCTTCAATCTTAATGACAAATATTTTTCACCCTTTCTTCTTATCCCTTGCTAGTTGCATTACTGAGATTTGATGAATCTTGACTTCCTTAGGTATCCCTTGGAACTCTACTTGGTTACCAAGATCATCTAGGCATTCTACAATTTTCACATGGAAATCTACCTTAGCCCTTTGTCTCCACAACCAATTCATACCTAAGATAACATCATAGGATCCTAAAGGCATGACATACAAGTTTACTTCTGTAGAAAAACAAGATAGCTCTATCCTAGCCTCAAACAAACATTGTTCCACCTTTGCTCTTGTCTGGTTTGCATACTCTACATCCCAAGACATTGCCATGTGTCTAGCCTTTCTGGATAATTTCTTAGCTACTCTAGGTGAAATCAAATTCTTAGTTGCACCAATATCAATAAGAACTGAAATGGGTAAACCAAACAAAATACTTGGACTTTCAATGGGAGTCACTTGATACTCTTCCTGACGATCATCCACCGCTACATGTATCTTATGTTGGAACATTGCCCGCTGAGTAGGTAGTGAGTTGTTGGAAGGCTTATTGGGACAATCTCTAGCAAAGTGGTCTCCCCCACATGTAAAGCATCCCAAAAATGGTACCTTCTTCTTCGTAGGTTCCCCAGATCTACTAGCATTTCCACCAGCATTGTTAGTATTCCCACTATTGGAACCATTCCTCTTCCACTCCCTTTCGACTCTTTTCCACTATTGTGGTTACCTTTTCCTCCTTGCTTAGGTACATTCTACACAACCTCCACCTTATTTGGAGTTGGCTTGTTAGGAATTTCCACAATCTTCTTACGATCTTTACTTTCCTGGCGGTTGGAGATAGCCCTAAGCTTTTTCTCATGCTTAATTGCTTTCTCATATACAAGATCCATAGTTTTTGGTTCGTGCATATCCACTTCTCCTTCGATTTGATTTTTAAGCCCCATTATAAATTTTCTAATGCGGAAGTGTTCATCTTTATGATATATAGGAACATAACACAAAAGTCGAGTAAATTTCTCCCAATACTCGTTGACCGACATATTTCCTTGTTTCAAACTCTAGAAATCCGTGAGTTTTTGGTCATAGTAAAGTTGAGGCAACCATCGCTTGCGGAAATATCAACAAATTCCCCCCATGTCAGCTTCCATGAGTTGATATTGAGTTCCAACTTTTTGTTCATCCACCAGTTAGAGGCTTCTCCTGCTAATTGGTATGCACCCCAAGTGGCTTTAGTGGTCTCAATGCAATTCCATATTTTGAAATACTTTTCCATTTGGACAAGCCACGACTTGGCTTCATCTCTGCTGGCACTTCCCTCAAACTTGAGTGGAACAATTTTCTTCATATCCTTGGAAAGTTTGGAAGCCATACGCTTCTTATTTCTTTCCATCGATGGCATTGGTGAATTTTCTCTTTTGTGATCATGAGTTTCGTTACATCCATGATAAGACTTTTCGCCTTCATTCTCATTAACAGGAACCTCTTTCTCAACCCTAGCTTTTACCCTTTCTTGTTCAAGGTTTTCCAACCTTGCCAAAATTTGGTGAAGTCTAGCTTCAATTCTTGTGGCTTCAATTATTGTGGGTCCTTTCCCAACTTCTTGACTACCATCAAGATTGATTCATGTCCTCACCATCTTCACAAGAATGGGTTTTACCTGAATGTTTATCCATATTAGACTAAATTTTTTTATCAACTATCTTATGGAAAACATTAGAAATGGCATTTATATGCACATAAAGAATTCTATATAAGATTAAGCACACGCTTTTGATAAACATATAATTTTATTCATTTCTTCAAGGATTTCAATATCCTTTTGATTACATGGAGTGACTATTCAGATAGTTGAGTGGAGTGTATCCCTCAGATTCACTCTCTGATACATAACTTAATGGAGTATATCCTATAGATTGAGATTGTTTCTCATCTCTCATTTGTTCATACCTATCCCAAAATTGATAGTAGCCTTCGGATTTATCATCCGATACATAGTTACGAGTTACATATCCCTCAGACTCGTTACTCAAGGAAATTACTACTACTTCCACCATTGGAAGAACTCTAGGGTGCCTAAAAACAAATGTCAAATTGACACTTTCTTCTAAGGGCATATCCCTAGAAAGTGATAACGACTCAGACTTTTCTGGTAAGATGGAAGGTAGATAGTTGTACTTAGCCTCATTCTTCATCTTCCTCTTCACATCACTGATCTGAGAAAGTGTGTGACTAAATGTTTCAGTGTCACTCAACCAGATGACATTGTCTTAGTTGGTACCCTCAATTGTTCTAACGATGGATTATCTTTCCTTCTTGGCCTTGAGCTAGTGCTCATTTATGATTACTGACTTTTGAGTTGTTAATCTGAGATGCACCATCCTGGTACAAGAATTTCCAAACATTAGATAACGTTGGATGGAAAGAATGATGAGCTCATAGGTTCTAGAGCTAAATCTGGTAGCTCTGATACCACATGTAATATTCCAATCGTACACTAAAGTAAATTTTCCTAAGTTTTCATTGTGCCAGTAAATAAACTATGTAATTAACCATTGCAATAAAAAAAATTCCTTTCTTTATTGAGAATATATGAACAAAGATGCTATAAAAAATACAATAAGGATTTCCATTTCAACATAGTAATTCACAAAGTATAATATTCCAAGAATGAACACAATTACATACACAACTCCTCTTAGCTTTATAGCATAAGATATAGATGGTCTAGGAATCCGCCTTTCAAAACCTTGGTCTTCTGTCGCCTGCTAAGGAGGAGAAGCATCACTCAAGCACTTTTCGCCAACCATTGAATCATATGCAATCCTCCGCACATCTATCAATGATAGATGGCCCTTCCCTTTGATGAAGGTATTGGTTGGGTAACCACATACGACATACCACTTTGAGCTTAGTGTTGTTCCCTACATGACTAGGATTTATAACCCTACACTAGGTAACCCTCATGCATTTAAATGGACACGGTGAACTGACAGTGGAGCCTCAGGCAATCACACTACTTTGGCCAAAGTGTTCTCACTCAGTATAATCGAGTGAAGGTCTACCATTCACTTACACTATAACAAGCTTGTTTTGACTTAAGGCCATTATATCTATACTTAGGTAATCCCCCTCCACGATCAAGCTTAATCCCTAGGATAACCTATCTCTTTAACACTAACCTAAGGTAACACAACTCATTAAGAAAAGTACTAGTTCCCTCCCTTCAATGGACAACAATCCTAGGAGTAACCTACTAGCCATCTATCATAATCAAATAACTAGTTAAGAGTATCCCTTAAGCTACTTATGTTTAACCATATCTAGTATAATAATAATACCTATGACAAACAATCTCTCCTATCATGAAGTAACTACAAGCATAAATAGAGTAAACATATTCTACCTTTCTTTCAAAGCAAACATTACATTTCCCTAAATGCAAGTAACCATAATAGACTTCAAAACAAACAAGAAATAACTCTTTCAAAACTAATACAAAAAAGAAGAATATTCTCATGCCTGTGATAAGCTTTCCAATCGACTAGCTAAAAACATAGCACTTCCAAAACAACAACTAACTTGGTATCGATCCCTCCAACAATGTCACAGTAACTACTAACTCACAAGTTTGCAAATACTTATCTCAAAATAATAATAAACTCTCTCTAATGCTCAAAGCTCTCACTCATTGTATTAAGCAGAATATTGCAAATAGGAATGTTAATAGAATGCAAAAACTTGCTCAAGGAATGCGTCCCAAACAAGTGGACTAGCTCCACTATTTATACAACAATTTGGAGACTACCCAGCCTACAGTTTAGGCATAAGTTTTGACAACAATAAGCATGCACAACAAAACATATACCATAGCTAAAAGGTGGCAAACATATAAGCACATACTCAGTTAAAACAAGCTACAAATCAACCTTGTTGATTGATAGAAATAAGAGCGATTCAAATCAACACATGATTGAATTCAATTTGCATTTCATAATGGACATCTATAGGTAATAGGATTCAAATGTGGCACCAAAGCATCAATATTTACTTACAAAGTTGGTGTGGTTTCCATCATATCAGAAATAGTCAATAACAAATATGCAACACCAAGCTTGCATCGACTAAGTCTTGGTATGAGTCGATTCACATAATAAATCAGTTCAACAAAGTTGTCGAATTGCTATTCATTACCTCACACGTCTCTTACAGACGTTGGTCTATGCTCAATGACATGGCATTTAGAGTTTACTAAGTTCATGGTGTTTCCACAAAAGGCATCGACTTAGTCTTTCAACATATATAGACTTAATGGTTGCTCATTGTTTGCAGATTACAAACTCTTCATACACAGACATCAAGAGTAATATGCAGTTGAAGAATACATCGATAATTATATCATACTTCGGCCTTGATTTGGTTTTATAAATCGACCTCTAAGTTATTTATGATAATCGACTTCAAAGCCATATATAGTATTATATATATACATACATACATACATATATTTATGTGTATATATGTATATGTATATATATGTTAGTATATATATATATCCATATTTATCATATATCAATAAAGCATGTATATATAATCGATATACAAACGAATATAATCAAGATAGTAATCACATTATTATATTAATGTATACACAATCGATATACTAATATAACTATGTGATTACTATCTTGATTATATTTGTTTGTATATCGATTATATATACATGCTCTATTGATATATGATAAATATGGATACATATATACTAACATATATGTACATATACATACATATATACATATACATACATATATACATATACTAACATATATATACATAGACATATATATGCCTCTATGTATATATGTATATGTATATATGTTAGTACATATATATATGTATATATGTAAATATATGTATGTATATGCACATATATATACATATATACATATACTAACATATATATACATATACATATATACATAGAGGCATATATATGTCCATGTATATATATGTTAGTATGTACATGCATATATATACATATATACATATATACATATACATATATACATAGAGGCATATATATATGTCTATGTATATATATGTTAGTATATGTATATATGTATATATATGTATGTATATGTACATATATGTTAGTATCTATATATCCATATTTATCATATATCAATAAAGCATGTATATATAATCGATATACAAACAAATATAATCAAGATAGTAATGAGATTGTGATATTAATATATTGATTGTGTATACATATATATTTATATATATATGCCTCTATGTACATGTATATGTATGTATACATGTATTGATACATTCATATGGGCATGTCCATTTGCCACCATACGCGTATATTGATACATATATACATATGGATATATGTATATACTTTATATATACACACACACACATTCAATTCTTATACCAAAATCATACACAATTACTATGATATTGATAAGATCCTAAGAGCGATATATCTATATGTATACATATACATGTCGTTAGATCCATCAGATAGTTCCATGCACATAAGCAACTCATGCATGAGTGTGCATAGATATGTCTACCTATGTACCCTCATGTACACATTACTTCTTGCATAGTCTATCATTGACATGCATGTGTGTGCATATACATATTCCTCGTATGTACCACATATCAATACAAGCATAGTAACAAGGAAAGAACTCACAAGCTCAAACAAATAAACATCACCCAATAATGCACTCAAAAGTAAACAAGACTCTTACTAATGCAGACATATTAACTAAGGATGACTTTACCAAATTCCCACTTAACAACCCGATTCAATTATTCTATTGTGGTGTGTGTAAGCTCAGATAGGTTACGTTACTGGTTACCCAACCAAGACCTTCTCCTGAGTGATACTTCCCCTCTGCCTGGAGGAATTGAACATATACTTGCAACCACTAACACATTCACACGACAGTCAACTGTTCAAAAAATATGCAATATATGTAATACATCTCCAAAGTTAGATTATCAAATCAATATTCATCCAGTCTCATAAATGAATTCCTTCATATAATATTAAATGAGATAGCATTCATTCATAATGCAGTGATAAGAAAGTGCAAGTACAATTTATTCATCTAATGAATTCACATTACATTCACATCTTACCCTACATAGTAATAATTAACAATAATTACACAATTGGGGTGTAACATCTTGGTTGTGTTGATCGATTCCTTTGTAAAGTGTGACATAGGTTTGTACTTTTATCCATTGAAATATGGGAGTTGTTTGGAGACTCAAATGAATCTCCATTTCTAAAAGATCTTATTGTAGATTGTCTTGTACCTTTTAATATTTCTCAACTATGACCATAAAATAATTATGATGCTTGATTATTAGGAAAGGAATTAACATCAAGATGACATATAGACTCTTAATGCTCATTCTCCTCCTATAGAGAATCTAGATTCTAAGACTCTTGTCACAAATTCAAAGGGTTTGTCTTCTTTATTGACAAGTCAACATCTTGAGGTAGGGACTCTTCTATTCCGACATTAGCATATTCATCTAGTGTCGATACTCAAATATATTTTATGGACATATCATTCAAGGATTAGTAGTGTAATCAAATGTCATGTTTTTAGATCTCATCTCCATATCTTATTCAAAGTTCAATGCTTCTTTAGACAAGGCTTCTAATGATTAAGTACAATAAGATCATATATATCATCTTCTAGATACAACTTGGGATGAGTACTTGATAAATAGATTGCAAATCTTTTGTGATTCCCTTCTTGTAGATTTGGAGGATAATATTGAGGAAATTCATCTCATCTTTGATGATAGACCTTATGGTATTGTATTATCTTCTTTAGATGTCATGAGGGTACATTTAGGAAATCATTTTCTTTCTACACCTATTTATTTTTTACTGATTGGCATTTGCTTAGAGATCTTTGAGAAACATTCAAAGGATTTATCATCATCTTTGGATCTTGTTGTACATCCACTTTCATAAAGTTATGATTGATCACTTTATTTAGTTAGGAATTAGGCTTATGATTTAATTGTGGCACCTCTCGGCACTAACATGGTGACAACAAAGCAAATTCTAGAGACATACATCATGAGATTTCTTTCCTCATATATTTTTTCAAGAATGGGAAGATATCCTGCATACATCTTCTTTGGCTTTGTTTCTTCCTAAGGGGAGAAATGTTGTTTGATAATTTTGGATCATCTTTAACATGAATATTGTCAAGCATCTAACATTAGTGTAGGATTTTACACATTAGGGGGTTGCATTGTCTCTCTTCTCCCTCTCATGGGGGGACTTTTTCCTCACATGGAATTTTATATTTGTGAAGAAAGTTTTCCTTGGGGGGCTCATCTTGAGTCCTATCTTCCTTTCACTCTTCTCCATGTGATAACTATGATTTTTTATTTTTTTCTCCATTTGTGAGAGATTTTATTGTACATGGATACCTCATCAAGCCTTGTAATTGAGACCAATATTTGCATATTTATGTATGGGTACCTTATTAGGCTCCTTTTTGGTGCATTTTTTTTGAAAGTGCATAATTTTTTATGTATTTTTTATTGGTGTGGTAATGATCTATCCCATTTTCTATCAAAATTATACTTTCAATTTATAGCTTAATTTGGTATATATAATGCATTGAGATAAAGACAACTTGATTTTGCAAGTGGTAGCTATAATTGCATCAAGTATAAAGTGTTCTCATCATATTTTTTTGGGGGGTCTCATGATTATGAATTTTGGGGTGATCTTATGCTTTTATTGGATTGAGTACCTTAATTGGTCTATTGTGCAAGTATGTTTAAGGAGTTAATCATGGGTATCAAAATACATCCTATTGTAATTAGATTGGATAAAAAAAAACTATAAGTCCTAGTGAGATGGAATCCTAACTCATTTTAGGTGGCTTCATCTCTTGCCCTATCTTTATGGACTAGTTCCTAAAGCCACATCCTTTTGGAAAATAATTGTATGGAAGGATAAGATTGAGTATATTATGGGATTAATTTTTTTTAATTTTCACAACAACACCATGATGGTCACCACTCACATTGAGTGCCCTTGTGGCCTTTAGATTGAAATATGGGAGATGTTTGAAGACTCAAACAAATCTCCATTTCTAAAATATCTTGTTGTAGATTATCTTGTACCTTTTAATGTTTTTCGGCCATATGACCATAAAATAATTATGATACTTGATTATTGGGAAAGGCTTCAACATCAATATGACATAGAGACTCCTCTTGATGCTCATTATCCTCCTATAGATACTTCCATAGTGACTTTGGTTCTATGAATCCTATCACAAATTCAAAGGGCTTATCTTGTTTATTAACAAGTCAATATCTTAAGGCTAAGGACTCTTCTATTCCAAAATTGACATATTCATCTAGTGTTCATACTCAAACACCTTTTGTAGACACAATATTAAAGGATTAGTAGTGTAATCAGATGACATGTACTGGGATCTCGACTCCATCTCTTACTTCTTCAGTTTTCAATGCTTCTTTAGATGGGGCTTCTAATGATTAAGTGCAGTAAGATCATATATCTCATCTTCTAGATACAACTTCCTAGGATGAATACTTGATAGGTCTTGCAAGTTTTTTGTGAACCCCTTCTTGTAGATCTGGAGGATAATATTGAGGAAATTCATCTTAATTTTTATGATAGATCCTATGGAGTTGTATTATCTTCTTCAAATATCATGAGGGTACATTTAAAACATCTTTTTCTTTCTCCAACAATTTATTTTTCACAACTTGCATTGGCTTAGAGATCCTTGAGAAATATTCAAAGGATTTATCATCATCTTTGGATCTTGTTGTACATGGCCCACTTCCACAAAGTTCTGATTTATCACTTTCTTTAGTTAGGCATGAGGCTTCTAATCTTATTGTGGCACCTCTGGGCACTAACATGACAACACCTAAGCAACTTCTAGAGACATACATCTTGAGATTTCTTCCCTCAATTTTTTCAAAAATGGGAAGACATCCTACATACATCTTTTGCTTTGTTTCTTCCTGAGTGGAGAAATTTTGTTTGATAGTTTTGGATCATCTTCAACATTCATAACCAAGCATCTATCATTAATGTAGCAGTTTACACATTGGGGAGTTGTAGGGTCTCTCTTCTCTCTCTTATGGGGGAGAATTTTTCCTCACATGGAATCTTATCCTTGTCATACTTTAGAGAGATTTGTGAAGAAATTTATTCTTGGGGGGTTATCTTGAGTCTTTCTATCTTCCTTTCACTCTTCTCCATGTGAGAACTATGGTTTTTTTTTCTTTTCTCTACCTATGGGAGATTCTATTGTACATGAGTATCTCATCAAGCCTTTCATTCGAGACTAATCTTTGCATATTTGTACATGGGTACCTTATTAGGCATTATTGTTGGGTCCCATCCTTGTTTTTTTATCTTTTTAAGTTGCATTGGGGGTTGTTGACGTGAATGTGATATATTATCTAACCAATTTCCCTCTTAGTTCCTTTTCACACCTCGTTACTTAATTTACTTAGGGCACTTACTTTTTGAGTCTCAATTCATAAGATTATGACATGTCATAATCTTATATTGTCTTATGTCTCACCCTTGCCTATAAATACAAGGATTTTTCATTGCAGTAACACATCAATCATACTGCATATTTGCATCCTTTGATAGAATAGAATTGTTCTTTCATTTTGGATCTCTCTTGTGCTTTCATAGAAGTTCTTTGATCTTGGGTGACTATCTCACTAGCCAAATCTTACATGGTATTAGATATTTTTTGAGCAAGATAGAAGGCATACCATATAATATGCAAAATGCCTAAGGTATTTGTTCTTATGTATGCAGAGGTTGTTGCAATGATTTTTATAGATACTTTGATCAATTTTGAATTGCTTGATTGTGTGTAGTGATACTTAAATTGTTTAGGGCTTTTACCTCTTATAGAACACCTTAGCATTCAAAATGTTTCACACAAGTTTAAGGTAACAAATAGTTAGGATAGAGTAGGCTTGGGCCTATAATTAAATTTGAATTTTGGAAAAAGGGTTGAGGCTATCTTAATGATCTTGATCTAAGATTATAGTTGCTCGAGTGATTGCAATCTAAGACTAGAAAAATAAAAAATAAAAATTAGATACAAAATACTAAAGAATACAAACTCATGTTCAATTCAATTATAAATTGAATACCAACTCTTACACAAATATATACAATTTAAATACGAAACTACTACTTAAAAAACAAAAAATAAAATAAATTGAAAAAGGTGTGGACTTTCCACCTCTAAAATTACCAGCCTAATGAAATCCATCTCCTACCATTTTCTAGGGAGCTTTTTTGTTTTTTTTAAATAAAATTAAAAAAAATCTCGAGGTTACCTTTCATTTTGATTATAGTTGAAAGGTCTACAACTCTAAACGCTTGTCTCCTTCTCACACTTGAAGGCATAGAACAAACCAGACTCGTACACCACACCTTGTGCCTGGTGACTGCCTTAAATTAATTGAGGAAAACTTATAATATATGCTATTTTCAACCTTAAATCTAATGACACTCTTCAAATCGGTTTCCCTATCCAAACCTTTTTCAAAACCCACTTTAACCATCCCATGGCTGCTTCATGTTTTGTGGCAACCGAAGCTTTTCTGAGACACGCAGATTCGAATCACACTATACCCACTTCACAGAAACTAATATCGTTGCGCTCTTTCAACTCTTTAAGTCCTCCGCATGGTCTTTGCTTCGCTCCCATCAAGCAAAACTCTTGGCCCCAAAAATTCTCATGGGTTGTGAAATGCCAGCAGAAGAAGAACAGATGGGAGAGTCGCCCTCCAGAGAGTGGTGTTATGAAGAGGGCACAGATCAAAGCTCTGTCAATTATATTGAGAAGAGAAGCTGCAAAAGCCAACATGGAAAATAAGGCAGGACCCAAGAAGTCCAAGAAGCTTCTGCCAAGGACTGTTCTTGAAGCTCTTACCGATAGAATTGATAACAAGCAATGGGAATCTGCACTTAAGGTGGGCAATAAATCTTCATATTCATTTTGTTTTTTCAGCTACTTTGGATTACATAATGCTCAAACTCCCACATGAACATTGTTTCTGCTAATAAATGTTTGGCGACAGAATAATCTGATACTCACGTGAAAAAGAAATTCATGAATGCAAAAAAAGCCGATTCATACATGACCTATACAATGAAACTGATAAATGGAACCCCATAAAGACACTCTGAGAGCAAAGAATCTTCACATTGTGCAACCTAAACTGAAGGGAGAATGAAAATTATTTTCTTTGAAATTGTTTCTTACATGATGATATCACACATAATTAAGCATTTGCAATCATAGAATCTCAATCAATCAGAACCTAGTTCATTTAATACTGAATGAAGATGATGAAACAAAATTTGCACAATTAATTTTAAGACTAGACACATCTATAGAAACGATCTTTTGGTGAAGTAAATATACCTCGATAGATCATATGTAGCATTTTGGATTAAAGGATGTTAAAAGTCATCCCATCATTTGTGTGTCTTAGGGGGTAGTTAGGCGTATGCATATACTGGGGTGGGGGTAGTGGATAGGCTTCTGTGGGTGTACTCGCTTCCTCTCCCCGATAATAATATTATGCTAATCCAACTGCATTTGGATTTTAGTTTTTACTTATCTGTGGGTGGCATTACTGTCTAGTAAGACAATTCCCACATTTTGAGCGGTGTTTTCTTTACAGTTTACACAAATTCCATCTGTTCTAGTATCCAGAAACATTTGTGGGGAATCAGTAAATCATGTATCAATTTCTGATTAATGTTAAGATATAAGTGCATTTACCCTCTTATTTTCCCCACTAAGAACATTGTATTGTAATCAAACTGCGTCTGCATTTTACATGTCTATCGTCAGTGGATGATATTACTGTGTGACAAAACATTCCACAACTACGTTTCAAGCAGAAATTTCTCTATCCAAATTCAATCTGCTTCCTCAGCCAAAGTCATTTTTGGTAATCTGTACGCTGTGGATTAATTTTAGATTAATATGTATATTGCACCTATCCTCTTCTCCTCCCCGTAATAATATAGTATACTAATCCAGCTGCATCAGCATTTTACTTGTCTGTAAACTGTCTGATAAAACAATCCACTGCTATCTACATTTCGAGTAGATATTTCTGTACCAAAGTCATTTGTGATTAATCTGCAAGCGATCGAAAGAAAAATTCAGCTAATATTAGATAAACTGGGCTTCAAATTTTGTGAATAAGAAGATGTGTTTATGGTGTTTTGGGGGTTACTTATCTTAGAATTTCTGGGAATAGCCTATCAATCATGTATGTCAGTTGTTGGTTCAGTTGGGTAGGGAAAATAATCTGAAAATTTGGATGTAGTTGACATTTGGACATGTCATTCCAGCTTGCAGCATGTTTCCAAGGAGTCCAATGGTGGAGTTCATCATTGAATCAGTGTACAGAGATGTTCTGGACAGTGGCTTACTTGTTTCATGCTTCTGGAAGTTTTGGGATGGTGTGGGAGATCTTAGAATCTTCATGGATGGATGAGACAATTTCTGGGATTGATTCAGCTCATTCAGGCCTCATAACTGCAGTCATTGTGTGGGGGCAAAATGAATGGGTAAAGGGAATCAAAAGCTGGATTTGATTGCATATTTGTATAGCCCTTGAAAAATAGTATAATTTCAATTTTTATTTTTTTAGCCTTATTTTGGGTCCATAGGCAAAAATGACTGAATCAGGACTTCGCCCTGATGAACTGGCATGTGCACAATGAATCTAAAACTAATAAAAAGGGCAAACAGACCTGTATATAGGCTGAGAGTTTGAAAATGAAGATTTTTAAGTGTTTTTTTTGTCTATTTTGGGCATTAATCTTCTGTCGGTTGGTATGGGAATCAAGGAGGAGTTATATTACACCTTACTTTCTTGTTGATGGTGTGTAGAGACTATGCAAGTGTAGGTTGAATGTCTGTTTATGTAAACCATTCTTAGGTCTGTAACACAGGACGTTGCAGAGTTTTAGAGATGCCAAGGCATTGTGTAGGTGTAGGGAGTTGGTAGTTACCATTAAGATGCTCTTTTAAAGCTATAATGACATTGGAATATGCTTGTAAGTTGTAACAGCTAAAAACTAGAGGCATGAGGAGTTTTACTCACTCTTCCCGGAGTTTTCTACCCAGTTTGAGGGTTTCTTGCAGTATTTGTGATGCTGCAATGTGTGTGTGTGTGTGTTATAATATTTGTTATTCCACAGTTGTTGATGTTTAGATCTCTATTTTGCTAAGTTGCATTTACCTTTGCATTTTGAAATCCATTGTAGATGGTAGAAATGAACGTAAAGGTAGTTGTCAAAGTGTATTGAGAGGTCTTGCATCCAAAAATCCATTGTTGATGAACTTGTTTGAGGAGTATCCCTTTAGTTTGCGGATCAAGAAATTCTCTTGTTGGGCATCTAGAAGCGAGATTAATGAGCCTTGCCTTTTATTGCTGCATGTGTGGGGTGATTCCTCTTGCATTTGATTAGGTGTAATTCTAGTTGCTTGGCCTCTGGTGACCAGTGTCTGCCCTATAATGGAGAATTTGGTAGTAGATGAGCGATGAACAGTAGCATCATAATTTCCAATTGCTTGGCCTTTGGTGACCGGTGCATGCCCCATATTGGAGAATTCCGAAGTAGATGAGCTATGAACTTTGGCATCATAATAAGTGTAGGTTAGCTGTTGATCCCTAAGACTTACTAGTACAAAATCTAGAATTAAAAGTAGCTCATTGTAAATAATTTTTTAACACCCCCATGATCTAAGTGTCTTTGATTTTCTAATATCTTGTTTAATTGTTTTTCTAAAATATAATAAGCCTTAGCTCACAATAATAGTTTGTACAATTAAGCATAAATATGAAATTGACCCAGAAATTGCAGTCTAATAGTTTATACTTTATAGACTAACTCAGATATGATATTTAGAATATAGCTCAGAAAAGTTCAAATTTATCTTCTACAGCAGTTGCTAATTTATCTTTAAGTCTACAGCAATCTACTTCTTAATGAAATGCCTTAGAAACATCTCCAAATCTACCTGATGTCCACCTTAGAATGCCACAACCAGCTGCTGTTTGAAAATATGTTTTAATCCAAACTGAAATTTATCAAATTTGCACAATGGTGATCTCTGTGTGAAATCACTCTTAAGGAATTGTGGATTTTCATCCTCCAATTCCAGACCTAGAGTGTTTTCATCCTCATATTAAATGAACTGAAGTTCCATGCTCCACAAGGAGTAAAAATCAGATAATTAAATGTTTCTCAATATGCTCCTTCTAAAAGCTTGGTCTCTCTTAGATACCTTTGTTTTCTCCAATAGACACAATTCTTCACATGCCCCTTGATCTTATTAAAAATAAAATTTAATTATATTTTTCATTCTATTATATTAATTAATCCCTTTTGGAAGCAGCTGCCCTTAATTTTTGTGATTCTTTTGTCTTCTTATGCTTAGGATAAAAAAAAGTTGCAACTATCTTGTCTTTTGTTTTTATTGCTTATTTGGCTTTGTCTTATTCAGCACCTTTGATCCCCTTTGGTGAATATTGAAATCAGCAGTGGTTTAGAGTGTAAATCTTCTGTCTTGTAGTGGCTGCTCACTACTGCATCCTCCTTTCAAATTCTTTTAATCTTTTCACTCACTGCCTTAATAAAATATTAATATTTTTGAATATTTAATTCTCAAGACTGAATTCAATGAAGCACACTTGTAAACCCTGGATAGGATTACCAAACAATTTGGAGGTTTAATTTCGAAGAGGGGACATTGCAAATTTTCACTTACTATCTATGTTTTTGGATCTGCTAGTTCTAGGGCTGGGTCTGGGTCTGGTCTGAACTGAATCCGTGGAATTTTAGCAGGAAATGGTTGGAAGGGGTAGAATTCATCCTAGATGAACCCGAGGAGGATCAAAGCAAACTGAAGAGGACCTGCAGTGAACTCATCTGTCTTTGGATGATTTTAATTTTTTATTTATTTTTACTTTTTTAATTAATTTCTCACCTTTGACTTTGACTATGGGACCCTAAAACAAATCCCTAATCCTAAAAGTGCCCACTAAAGCATTTCAAACACAAACAAATTCATTTTAGCTCATTTTGATTGCAAAAGGCAAATGTCATTCCTTTTTGCTGAACTTTCATTCTTGCTTGTCATTTAACAAAGAGATTTGAAGATTAATTGTTGAAGGTTCCAAAACAGTTGCATAGCTCTTCCTATGCATGCGCAAGTGTCTATTAGCTGCCAAGAGGATAATTGACATAGATTTTTGAAAAGAGGTAAGTTTATTTTTATTTTTATTTTTCTGAATTTTTGTTTTACAAACAAACTCTCTTGTTTTCCTTTCATTTTTATATGAATGTATCACTATGCTTAAAATATTAAAAAGGTCAGGATATATATATTTATTGCTTTTATTTGTTTTGAATGTGTTGTTCATAAAACTTGTTGCCATAGAAATTACAATGGCAGTTAGTTCTAGTTCCATAGGCTGACCTAAATTCAAAATAGACCCAATCTCTCCTCTTTGGAAGTATGTTGATATGATACAACCACTTCTAGTTGGTGGGGGATATATTTAGATTTGCAAGGGGTGCGATGTCAAGCATTCAAATTTGTATAGTCGAGTGAAAACCTATTTGTGGCATTCTTGGACAAGGCATCAAAGCTTGTCTTGGAATGCCTAGTGCACTTGTGCCATTAGAGAAAGTGATAATATATATTAATGAGCAAGAGAAATTGGGAAGCTGACGCTTAATATCGTGTTTACCATAGAAGTCGGTGAACTGGTTGGAACATCACTCACCCCCATTATTTGACCTAAGAGTTACGGTTTGACATCCGAACGACAACACCATTCTGTTGAGGGGTATAGGGTGTGGATGTCAAATCATAACTCTTAGGTCAGATAATGGGGGTGAGTTCTGTTCCAACTAGTTCACCGACTTCTGTGCTAAACACAGTATTAAGCGTTAGCTTACCACACCCACATGCTGGAACAAAATCTTGCCTAGGAGATTCTACAATGTCAGAATCATCAGAATCCCTCCTTGCAGGTGGAGCTACGGATACCATGAAATGATAATTGATATTTGATATTATTTTTCAACTAATGCCTTAACTTTTGAAATTCATTAAACACTTGTGACTTTTCCTTGAGAAAATACACCCACATTTTCCTACTAAAGTCATCAACAAACAAGAGGAAATACTTGGCCAAACGACTAGTAGATCGTGTCAAATCATCTGCATGGTACATCGATTTTGGAGCCTCTCGGCATTTTACAAACAAGAGAGATTGGTTCACGGAGTATATGGCTTGCTTCGATTCCGTCATCTTTGGTGGTGGCGAAGAGTATACAGTTGTCGGCAAGGGCAATGTCTAGATCACATTTGGTGGGAGAAATTTAATATTTCTCAATGTATACTATGTGTCGGGCATGGAGCTTAATCTGCTCTCGGTGAGTCAGATTATGCGACACAGTCCAAAGTTGGACATCATTTTCAGTTCACACAAGTGCCAAATTGTTGATAAGGAGTCCAAGAAAATTGAGCAATTGGGCTTCGAGGATCATGGTTTGTATTGGCTACTTGATACTGGAGATCCTTGGAGCATGTGTTGGTTGCGAGGAGTTCATCTATCAGCACCCTTTGGCATCAGCGGTATGGACATCTCAACATTACTACCTCTCTCAGCTGGCTTGAGAGAATTTGGTAGAAGGCTTACCTGAGGTTCAATAGCAAACACATGGTGTTTGCGGAGCTTGCCAAGTAGGGAAGCAACATCGTACTCCATTTTCAAATGGAAAGTCTTGCAGAGCATCCAAGGTTCTACAGTTGGTTCATGCAGATGTTTGTGGACCAATGAATACTACATTGATCACTAGTGCCAGGTATTTCCTCTTGTTTGTTGATGACTTTAGTAGGAAAATGTGGGTGTATTTTCTCAAGGCAAAGTCACAAGTGTTTAATGAATTTCAGAAGTTTAAGGCATTAGTTGAAAAAGAATATCGAATATCAATTATCATTTCAAAAATTAGATGAAGCAACAAGCTGTAGAGCAAATCATCCTTTAGCAAAGAGAAGATTTCAAGGAATAAAGCCCCCTATGCCCCCATCTAATCCCAATGTTGTGGTAGAGAGCCACCCATTTTTGGTCACTTTTGAATAACAACCCGCTCCAAGTAAGAAACCAAAGGAACCTTCATAAATGACATTTCAAAATGAGGCTCTAGGCATTGTTAATCAACACATAGCAAGATCTATTTATGCAAACTGGTTGGCTTTTAATGTTGTCTGCTCACTATATTGGCACAAAATGGTGAGAAAAATTAATAAGGCTCCAAAAGGGTACAAGGGATCGACATATGAGAAAGTGCATGGCCCTTTATTGGAAAATGAGGTCAAGCTTGTATGAGATTCATTGAAGCCCTTAAGGAATTCATGGACTGAGACAGGGGTGTCCACTGTTTCTGATAAATGGAAAGATGCTAAAAATTGGTCCTTGATCAATGTCATTGCAGTGTCCCATAAAGGGGTAATGTTTTTGAGAGTTGTGGATTGTGAGGGGGAGTTGAAGGATGGGCAGTTTATTGCTATCATTCTTATCATAGCCATTGAGAAAGTGGGATCTCATAATGTTGTTCAAGTCATAATGGACAATGCAAGGAATTGTAGAGTTGTTGGGTTGTTAGTTGAGGAACACTATTCACACATCTTTTGGACACCTTGTGTTATCCACTCTCTCAAACTTATGCTACAAAAGATTGGGAACAAAATTAGCTTAATCAAAGAGTTGTATGTAAAGGCTGAGGAGATCCAAATGTTCATCAATAACAACTAGATGTCATAAGGCATATTTAGATCATTTTCAAAATTGGAGTTGTTGAAGGTAAATGAAGCAATATAAAATTTTATGTTTTAGTTTCACTATAGTTACTTGGATATTTTTTTTAAACTTAGTTACTCAAGTATTAATTTGATTATTTTTTAATTATTTTATTTTTTATTTTCTTTGTTCCATGACATTTTGGGGATGGAGACGAAAGATAGCAAGGGACGTGTTTCCGGTATAGCAATCTGAGGGCCTTTTTTGGGAATGGTCAATATATATATATATAACAAATTAATGGACAACAATATAACATAATAGTAGTATATTAATAACAACAATAAAATTTCTATTTTCAATTTTATTTTTCAAATTTTAAAGTTGAAAGTTTAAGCTCAAAGTGTGAAACTTCAAAATATAAGTATGCTTCATTTGAGCTATCAATATCAAATGAACTATCTGTGCTAGTCTTTGGTTGAAGCAGTGGTTTGCCCAATGGAAGTTCAACCAATCCCAATTGCACCTCCCCCTATCAATCTACGTAACATCTTTAGGATCAACATTCAAACGTGTTGTCAGAGTTTTTGATGCTTAGTAGTCTGTCAATCTTGAAGTCTCAAGACACTATGAATTACAACCAGCTTTTTTACTCGTTTACAGGTAAGCTTGTTTCTCTTGATGGAGTGGACAAAGCCATAGGTGTGGACCAATTCCTTTTTGCAATAGAGGAAACAATTTGTGAGAGTAGAGAAATAGAAATTTGCTTCAAATCCAATGAGTCCTTCCCATGAAATTTCGACCATCTGATAGTGTTTTTTTGTGCAATAGTGGTCCTATCCATTCTAGCCTTTGGTTTGCTGAATGTAGGACCTAAAGATTGGAAAATTGAAGCCATTGTTCCCAAACCGTGGTTGCCTCCTCAGCACTATAGATCGTATGAAGGGCCTTCATAAACCCCTCCATTATCTCATCATCTTCAAAAGGAATAATTAGCCAGGTTAGGTGCGTGCCACTTGGGATTGAAAGCATAAGTAGCCATATGAAGAAAGGTGTTTATTGTGTTCCATCTCTTTGTGACAATAGGCTTGATATGCTCCTCATAGAATTGTAATCTGGGATCCTTGTCACATATTGCTTGCCTCATTTGATCAAGCATACTATCAAAAGTCTCATAAATATCCCCTAGGCTAGGAGGTTCTATATCAATGTACCTGATAACCCTCACAACAAGTGATATGATAGAGCAAACATATCTACAATCAACATTTAAAAAAATTAAATGACATTAACAATATTGAAAATTTTATTTTTAAACTAAAAGTGAAATATTAAAAACAAAGTAGAAAGTAGAAACATATTTAATTAAATAAAAATTTCTTACT
>VDFB02321601.1:0-31725 GCA_007258455.2 Sequoia sempervirens
TAAAGAATGGGGAAAAATAAAAAAATTGTCTATACATAAAAAATGCTAGCCCTGGTGGCTGCTACCCTCTCCAGCCTACCGCTCAGGTTGATCCTCGACATGGGGATGCACATCACTATGCTATGAAAAATTCAGTTTCAATGAAGAGCCACTAGAACATCTTTGTGATAATGTTGCCTATAGTATGCAACCTTTGTAATAGCCTCTCTATGCAACCTAGCTAAAATTGTCCGACCATGTGTGGTTGCTACCATCCCCTCAACCTATTGCTGCCTCACAACCTCCTAGTCTCTCTCCCTGGTAACAACCTAATCTCTCTGTAAAGTTGCATCCCTCTCAGCTATCACTGCGACCACCTATTGCTAAGCTTGGTCTCACTCAGTTGTCAAAACCAAAATCTGTTGGTGGGCCTAGTCCCGCTCACTTGTCAAATCCTGCACCTGCTACTGTAGCTATTGTATTTGAGCATCTCATTGATCTGGTGGTGGTGGTGGTGGCATTGGTTGTTGCTACACTACTAGAGGCTACTGAGGAGGCTATTGTCCTACCGGAGGAGCCTTTGGAACTTTTCCATCATGGCCATCCTACCCTCCCAGTCCTCTGCCCTTAACACCTCTACCTCATGGCCTCCCTCTAGGAGGAGCACCTACTGGATCCATAAGTCACCTCGGAGGGACAAACCATGCATCATAAGCTAGAGTGGTATGCACTATGGGCTGAACCTGATCATATTCCTAAGGCTATACAACCAACTGGTAGAAACTCCCAACGTCCTCTAGTGCTGGAATTATCGGTCCCCATGTCGGGACCTCTCTAGCTGATCTCACAAAAATCACCCTATAGGCATCATCGACCTTGTCCTGTAGATTGCCAAACTGTCTAGCCACTCTATCAGGAAGGTATCGCTCAATCATGGTATGCTCTCGACCCTGCACATATCAGGTTTGTTGAGTGAAGAATTTTTTTTTACCATCATGGAACCAAGTTAGAATTTGAAGCCATGGCCACCAGCAGAACACGGTCATATCATCTATCACTCGTATCTAGTATGGGAGCCCAATCTGTCTTGTGTGCCTGAGTGTGATGGCACCTCGATATCTCCATATGACGGGATCATCTAGCTCCACTTTTTCCATCTGTACAATCGGCCAAAGCACAACAATGTGCTCCCATGCCTAGATATGAAGAAGAGTAACACCTGCACTGAGGGATATCCCATTGCAGTAAACAAAGTCATGCAAATCATGATATAGAGAGGCCAGCATCATGAGCCCCCACGCAAAAAGAGTCCTCCTATACAACATCCTCTACCATGCCAAACCCCATCTAGGATTGAAAAATTGGTCGTGTCTGTTCGGAGCCACCAAACCTGAAATGATGGCCACAACAATCAATCTAAATGTTAGCACCTGACCTCTGTATGTCTCTATGTCAATTTATGAGGTGACCAATACAATCTGGTCTATATTCATCACCTCTAGGCAGACATTGAATCCGACATTAGGATCGTAGATCACACGATCACCTTAGATAGGAAACCACAATATCCACTACACATCCTCTAATGTAATTGTCACCTCCCCCATTGGAATATGGAAGGACAAGGTCTTGTTGTGCCATCTCTAGCACAATGTTGTCATCATAGCCAAATGTGTCCTCAGGACAGGTGCATATGCAATATACCATAATTTGATCTCTCCTAGGTGCTCCTGGTGCAACTATGATAGATCACCCAATCTCTCAAGTACTGTCACCCTGTGCTCCCTCGACATCAATGCTGGGAAGACCTCCTGCACCCATGAAGCGCACAACATCAAGAAATCATCAAAATTTGAAGTTATTTGGAATTTATGGCTTGAAAATCACAAATGTGTCGCTATTTGCACATGCGTCGCTATATTCAAAATCCAAATAGTGACACCCGGTGCATTTTAAATTTCAAATTAACAAATGTGTCGCCAGACAAGCTGGCATCATGATTTAGAATTTGGCCTAACCTAACCCTAACATTCAAATCAGCAAGTGTGTCGCTGGATATGACTGCATCGCCATTTAAAATTTGAAACCCTAAATTCAAATCCAGAAAAGTGTCGCCCTAGACATATGCATCACTATATATCATTTGGACATCGTCGATTGAAGTTTGCGTGTCACTATATAGCGACGTTGTCAAATTCTAAATTCTAACGCCTAATAAATGCATCAAATTTTCAAATTTCAAATAAGGTTTCAAATCACTTACTGGTGGTCTTGTGCCTGGAAGCTGCTGAAACTCACAAACTCGATCAGAGATGTGTTCGGGAAGCTCATGACACACCATTTCGTCAAAGGGTTAGAGCTCAAATTGCAAGAAATCCTCAAGTGTGAATGCACAAATGAATTGAAAATGACCCCTCTTGACCTATTTAAGCTGGAAAATTAGGGTTTTTTGCCATAATTTAACCCTTTTAATGGGTTTTATTATAATTTTCACCAATTTTACCAATCTGGACCTAATTTTGCATCAGTTTTGGCATTTTTGGCATTATTCTTGCATCCCAGAACCTTTCTGAACCCTTGGGGAAGCTTTTAAACTTTTGTCGAGAAATCAATCCAAAATTCAAAATTTCCACCTGATTTCTCGAGGGGGCAAGGAGCCAGTTTTATCCTTCCGCTGGGGCATCTAAAAAATCATATTTTTTTTATTTTTTGATTCAAGCAACATTTTTCATCCAAAGAGCGTTATTCTTTGAACTGAAGCAGCAGGTACCTCACTTCAAAGAGGGGAAAAATGTAGACAATGAAAAATGTCCTAATCGATCTCATATATTTGAAACAAGTTTATTAACATCATTTCTTCTTTATCCATCCTCTTTTTTCTTAATTGATTTAATTAGCCTAGCTAATTAATTAATTGCATCATTTTCATCTATTTGGCCTAATTAATTAAATTGGGTTAATTCATCTCTTTTCGCACTAACACTTCACCTCATTAAATTAAATAAATCAAAATATTTAATTTAATCTCCTAAGTCATCTTATTTAATTAAATAATCCTAAGTTATTTAATTAAATATCATTTCATCACCCCTCCCCTATTTATTAAATCATCTAATTAAATAAATGTCTCTTAATTCCTCTAATTCCCTAATTGCATAAATTAAACCTTGTTTAATTAGCAATTAAACTAATTTTCTTCTAATCAAAGGGAATATTCCCATGGAATATTATTTATCCTTTTTGCACAATTAAAACTTTGTTTTAATTTGTAAAATCTCTTTTTTCCTCACCCTAAAGGAATATTCTCTTTCCTCCAATCAACTCACTTAGGTTCAAAAGCAAGTTAACCCTTTAACCTCTTAAGCAAGTTACCTTTGACCTTGTGTGGGTAGGTCAAAAGTGTGTTTATTTGAGGCAAGTGTGAGCCCTTGATTAACTTTCATCTTGCATTCTCATCCATTGATGAGAATCCATGATCCATGCCTCTCATCTCCTTCATCTTGAACCATTGATTAAGCATTTTCATCTCAACCATTCATTCCTCATTTTCTCTCCTATAAATAGATCACTATTTGGAGACAAATGGATCTATCTTTTATTACAAACTTATGCTATTAACTTCACTCACATACTTGCTTATCTTTTGCTCACTTTTTAGCTTGTTTTAGTTCATTTTCATTGCATATTAGCTTCAAGCTTTCATTAATGGCTTCCATGCATCCATCTTAGTTTGTAAATAAATTAGGGTTTTCATCTTTTAGCATCATTTTAGCTTAAATTAGCTTAGATTAGCTTAGAAATTTCATAATTAGATCATTTATAGCGTAAAATCACGGTAACTTAGCTTGCATCATGTTCATTTTTACATAAATTAGGTTTTCACACATCAAACACCATGCTTTCATCGATTCTCTTCCATAGAATCAATTGAGACAAGCTCACTATCACGGGGTTGGGAAAGGGTCGTCGGTCACATTGACAAAATACCAATTCCATAACAAGATAAATTTCAAATGGATTAGAGTAGATGTTTTGATAACTTTCATATTTTTGTATGCTAGGTTTTGATAAAATATTTAATTTTAATCTTGTTTGATCGATCTTGTTGAGATTCGAGTATTGGTGGCTCCGTTATGCTTCGATTCTTCATGGATCAAACCTAATTCGACCCATACTAGTATCCTCGCATCAACAGTTATAGACAAGATTTGAGAAAATTTCTTCACGGGGTCATTCTCAAGGAAGGCACGAATGGGTAAGCACATTTTGAATGTTATTTCTACTACCTCTTTTACTTGTTTGGTAGAAATTCTCAAGATATAAAGGTAAAATTTCTACGCACTCAAGCTTTGCAATGACAATGAAGAAGTAGTCCTCCAATTCCTTATGTATACTTGTGGGAACATACACCTAATGAATAGCCCCCACCACCTTCAACTCTACCACATCAATGATCATATTCAACTCCCTTTAATAATTGAGCCTAATATAATGAATGAATATGGATAAAACAACTTACTTGCCATACAAGAATAACTAAGGCTTTATAAAAATCCATTGAGATATCAAAATCTACCATGACCAAAGTATCCCCTTGTATATATTATTCCCCCAAGACAACCTTAACCACATTAATGGTAGTATCAAAGTGTCAAAAAAACCCTTTTTCAGTTGAATATTCATTATCTTGTGTAGAATGTCACCTTGTTGGTGTGAATTAGGTATTTTACCTAACTATTCCACTCGTAGTTCCTATTCACATGTTAAGTTTACTTATGTCCTAGGAATATTTCTAGAATTCTTAGGTGTCATGTGATCTTATCTTATATTATCATGTCATTTAATACTTGTTTCCTAGGTCATTTAATATTTGGTGAGTTCGTTGTCTCATGACATAAGATTATGACACTTGTCATGATCATGTCTAATCCTATGTCTCACCCTAGCTATATAACCAAGGGGTTCTCATTTGTAAACCATTCAATTCAATTCCATTGCAATCTTGTGCATTGTATATTTATCACATTTGATCTAATATTATCTTGCATCCATTATTGCAAATTTATGCTCTTGCTTCTCTCTTGTAGAAGGCTATTTTTGGTTTTGTGGGTGATTCTAGAGGCTTGAGTCCTTGAGTGACTCTAACATTGTATCAAATATTTTTATATATAAAATCCTTCTCGGATTTGAGGGTTATTTTTTGCATGAGCTATTTCTAGATTGAATATCTTGGTGAATCTAGTAAAGTTGAGTATGCTCTTCTCTTGCATCATATGATGAACTAGAGAATAAAAAAACTTAAAAGAAACACTAGATTTGGGGTTTCCTCTTTGTGCTTTATATTTTAGGTTAATTTTGGTGTATGTTGGTGGAAATCTAATCTAACCATTGAGTCTAGGGAGTCGAAGGAAGTTAGTTTTGGCTTTTGTTTCATCCAAACTAGACTTGTGAGACCAAATCTATGAGGGTTTGAAGATGGAATGTGGTTGTTAGATTTGGTAGGTAGTTATATAATTTTGGAGAATTTTCAGCCCAAATGGACCTTTCCATTGCACTTAGGAGGTCAAGGAGATGAGTTTTGACATAAATTCACCCATATTCGATTTTGAGAGTTGTCGAGAAAAAAAATTGCCAGGAGGGCCATATGGCCCCCCAACTGTAATACAACATAAATTTGAAAAAAATCAATAAATAAATAAGTACTTAAAAAACTCCAATGCTAAGTGCTTGCATAAGACATTATGGAGCCGTCATAGGGCCACCCATGAGCTTTATCCCATAGAACCAACACTAGTAGCTTTGAAGTTAGCTGTCAATAATCAAAACTGCAGGCAGTTAAGATGTAAACCACAACCTTCTTATTCAAACTATGATTGTGGGTTTCTTAACCATGACTCAAACCACCAGGTAGATTGCTGACTCTACTACACAACTCCAGCTAGTTTTTGCCCCATGGCCATCATTAGTGATGGCGCCACCCATGAGCTACTAAGCCTAATACCACCACAAAGGGGACACTAACATAGACTAAGAAGATCACACTTTAGTGAACGTCCATGGCCCTCCCTATAGGTGAAATTGGAAATTTTTTCAAATTTGCATAAATTTTCCATAAGTGTCAAAATTTTATAAACAAGATATTGACAAAAAGCTAGTTTCGAGCACTTCACAATGTTGGTGTAGGTTTTTTAATATTTATTTTTCCTACACATTATTAAGCATACTTAGGTTATATGAGACATGGTTTATGTGAGGAAACATGGCATAATCCATTGATTACATGTGTTGCTCTCACCCACACTTGGGTGGTTGAGTCTGACACCCTCTTTTGGCCTTTTATGCCACCTCACAAAACCAATCTCTTGTCTCTTTCTGAGTAGGTCATGCCATCTATTTGGAATTTTCCAAAGTAGGCATAACTCCCACCTAATTTCGTTATTTGGGAGTTATTACTCCTCTTGGAATTATATGCCCATATTATGCTATCTAATCAAAACTCACCTCTCCCTCCTAGCTAGTTCAGATGAGTTCATATCAACTCAGTCAGTTCAATGGAGTGTTGATGCATATTGTATCATCTAGAGTGTGATAATATCATTATTCAATTATTGCACCATATTCTAGCATTTCATCCTCTTGTTGCTCTTGTGTGGAAGGTTAATCTCAATTTTGCAGGTGATCCTGGATGCTTGAGTTCATCAACAACTCTTACATGGTATCAGAGCTTTCAGATTTGCAAGCCCCTTCTCGATTTGGGAGAAATTTAGCATTGAGCTTTTTTCTGGGTGCATTTTTAACGAAAATGGGAATTGCCATCAAGTCCAGAAGGCTTCACACACAAATTTTGATATAAAACACTCTATATTTTGGCTTCAGAATATTTTTGACCATTTTCCAAGGGTTTGAAGAATCTCCATGAAAAGATTTTGTACAAATTGTATGGACTCCGTATGGCCTATTCACTACAAAAATTAGTCACTGGAAAAAAAAATATTTCTACTTTGCAGGTTTGAAAATATTTGTTTTTAATATTTTTTTTGAAAAAAACAATTTTAATTAAAAAAAATTAGAAAAAAAAACAAAAAAAGAAAAAAAAAAGGAAATCAAATCCTATGGATTTACAAAGTACTGTAGAGGGTACTGTAACCTCCATGGACCCACAGTCAAATTAGCAGGCCCCCAAATTTGCGGTAGGCGACTAGACCAATAAAAGCCGACACATTTAACTTCAATCGGCGGTCAAAAAATCAAAAATCAATGGCGAAATAAATCAAATTGGTGAAGAATATTTCGATCTGTGCCAAGAAATATTCCTTGAAAATATTTTGCTAGTCAAAGTCTTAGTGATGTTCAACTCAATGTCAAATTTAAGCTCGACTTTCAGCGACTATTCCAAACCCAGGGGAATATTCCTTTTTGATAGGCTCGAAGTTGCCAAATTTAACATCGTCTACTAATGACATCATCAATGCATCAGTAGTGAGGCCAACAAACCTTTGAATTTTTGGCACCCCTCTCCATTGAGATTTTGCATTTTGCACTTGATCTTCAGAGGCCTCTAACTTAGTCATCCGGGCTCTGTTTTATGAGCAATTTTTTTAATTTGGGCTATAATTTTGTAGGCTTCATAGTGGTGGAATTAGTTTTTGCTCAAGTGACCTAGATTTTCCAAAAACTTAGTTTTCTCAATAGATTTGAAGGATAGTTCTCATTTTTAGAACTTCAAATGGCTGTAACTTTCACATACGACCTCAGATCGAGGTGATTCTTTTTTTGAAAGTTGATATTTTCTGAGCACTACACATTGGTGCTATTTTGAGGTTCTGATTTTGAAATTTTTTTGTACTTTCTGAATTTGGGTCCAATTATGGACATTGTAAAACTTTGGTAACAACTCCAGAATTGTAAATGCACTAATTATAAAGTGCCACCATCATATTTTTTTTGGGGAGGATTATTGACTGAGTGAGCTTGGGGGGGTGATATTGTGGTGTTTTGATTGCTTTCATTTCTTTTGTTGTGTGTTAGTATAATGGGGAAAACTCAAATTGAACTCCTAAATTCATATAATTATGAATCATGGAAAAAATAAATATGGAATTATCTAAGGGAAAAAGGTTGCACAGGTTATGTAAAAGAATCTATTCCTAAACCTACTGATGTTGATGCTAAGGAAAAATGGGAGATCAATCATGAGATAGCTCTTGGTTACATTTTTTCACTAGTCTCTTTTGATTTACAATTTCATCTTGAATCATGCAAGACACCGAAGGAGGCTTGGGAGACTCTTGAAAAATTGTATGGTAAAACTGATAATATTAGGGGTTATCAAATTGATAATGATTTGATGAATCTTGATTGAAAAAAAATTGACCACATCCAAAACTATATCTCCAAGATTAAGCAACTAAGAACACAACTAAGGGATTGCAAGATTACTAAGGAGGATTTACAACTAATTTTCAATGTGTTGTCCAAGCTTGGTCCTGAGTATTCGGTCTTTGTTTCTAGCTTTCACACCAATAGGATTCTATAGGAACTGCATATGTTGAGCCTACATTTTATGCATTTTTAGATCTTCTAATCCAAGAGGAAGTGAAGCTGATTCAAATGGGTCTAATCAAGATTTCCAAGTCACAAGCATTGGTGGCTAGTGAGCCTAAGGTACAAAAAGAATTAGGGAATCTTGATAAAAAACAAGAGAAGGAAAAGAAAAAGCCACATAAAGAATTTGAATACTCTTCCTCAAAAGGGGAAACATCTAAAAAGGAGAAGCCCACATGTGCATATTGCAAGAAATCTAGGCATGATGAACATCAATGTTATGTAAAACAAATTGATGAGTTGAAGCATCTTTCAACAAAGAATAAAATCAATTTTCCTTCAACTATGTCAAAGGATTCATCATCTTCTTCTAAACCAAATTCAAAGAAACAAAAGGGGAAAGCACTTGTTACAATTGTAGATTCTAAGTCAGGGAGATGGATCCTTGATTCTAGAGCTTCACATCACATGGCTTCATCACAGAGTATGTTCTCTTGATTTGAAGCTTGTTCCTCACCAAACATCTTGATGGCTAACAACATATTTATGTGTACTTGTGGAAAAGGATCTATTGACATAGACGAAGGATCATTCAATGATGTCCTTTGTGTTCCTTCATTGTCAACATATATCCTTTCTATCTATCAGATCACACATGGTGGGAAAGGAAAGAGTGTTCAGTTCACACTAGATTCTATGATTATTCAGGATTTGCATAGTAAAGATATTGTTGTAGTTGGGGAGGAAGATCATCAATCTTGACTGTACACCTTCTCACATTTTCCCTCTAGTGTTCCTTCGGATGATGTACACACTCAGACATCTAGTGTGAACATTTTTGAGGAGATTCAATATGGTCAAGTGAATCTTGGTTTTATTTCAACTAAGGTTCAAAAGAAATGTGTTGATACTCCATCTCCTACATCATTTGTTGTTTCTGATGATACTGGTATTGCTACATCCATGGATTCTATTGAATTAGTGCAGCATGACATTCATTGTCTTCCAAACACAGCTACTTGGGATGAGTACCTGACAAACATTGTAGGTTTGTTTTGAGTCCTATCTTGCAAGCTTGGAGGAAACAATTGAGTGCATGCATCTTCTCTTTGATGAAGTTGCTTCATCTTCTTCAAATGTTGAGGGGAAACCTTTTGACCCTCTTGTTCTTTACCCACATGATCATTCCTCACAGTTTGACATGATTGTGGCTACTATTGAGCAACATTTGGAGGAGGCACCTTTGTCTTCAGAGAAGCTATCTTTGTCTTCATATTTTGTTCTACATCCATCTCCATGGGGTTCTGGATTGTTATCTTCTACAATGTGGCCTAGAACACCTAATGTGATGGTGACAACTTTTGGCATCAACATGGGGAAACTTGAGCAGAGTTCAGAGACATCATACATTTTCATCATTCTTCCTTCATATTCCTTTCAGGAATGGGAAGATATCCTACATACATCCTTGGTTTTCTTTCTTCCTAAGGGGAAGATTTTTTTTTAAAATCTTGGATCATCTTCAGCTTCTTGTGTCGAGTATTCACCAATAATACAAGAGATTCTACATTGGGGGACTATATGGTCTCTCTTCTTCTTCTCTCTTGGGGAGGAGTTTTGTCCTATAGGTTTTCTCTTTCTAATATTCTGAGAGGTTTCATCATTGTACATGGGTACCTAACATGGCCTTGTAGCAAGGACCCATCTTTGCATTGTTTCATCCTTTCACCCACCTAAGCTATGCGTAAGGGGGGGGGGTGTTGGTGTACGTTTTTTAATATTTATTTTTCCTACACATTATTAAGCATACTTAGGTTATATGAGACATGGTTTATGTGAGGACACACGGTGTAATCCATTGATTACATGTGTCACTCTCACCCACACTTGGGTGGTTGAGTCTCACACCCTCTTTTGGCCTTTTATGCCACCTCACAAAAACACTCTTGTCTCTTTTTGAGTAGGTTATGCCACCTATTTGGAATTTTCCAAGTAGGCATAAATCCCACCTAATTTGGTTATTTGGGAGTTATTACCCCTCTTGGAATTATATGCCCACATTATGCTATATAATCAACACTCACCTCTCCCTCCTAGCTAGATCAAATGAGTTCATATCAACTGAGTTAGTTCAAGGGAGTGTTGATGCATATTGTACCATCTAGAGTGTGATAATATCATTATTCAATTATTGCACCATATTCCAACATTTCATCCTCTTGATGCTCTCGTGTGGAAGGTTAATCTTGGTTTTGCAGGTGATCCTAGATGCTCGAGTTCATCAACAACTCTTACACACAGTAGTGCAAGACAAATTTTCATATTTTTCTTCAGTTGAATTTTATTGTTGATTGAAGTCAAATTTTACTTTTTAGACCTTTGAGCTCATAACCTTTTGTTAGTTTATCCAATTTTTGTGATTTTTATAGCATTAGAAAGGTATTTAAGAGCTCTATAGTTATATCCATGCATTTTTCTAAATTTAGCCCCATGTATCTTTTATTCAGATTTGTGTGTATTTGTATTTTGGTTGATTACTTGGACATTTTGACACTTGGAGAAAATTTGTCCTTTTGGGAAGGCTTCATTTTTAGTCTAGACCATATTGGGAAAGTGTACTTTCAGTTTGAGGATCTCATTATGAGATATTGTTGTATTTTTCCATATTTGGACCATCTTGGCATTGTAAACTCTAGAAAGCAATTCTGACATTGTAATCACACTATGTATAAAGTGCCAAATCATAATTTTGGGGGGATTATTTATTGAGTGATTTGGGAGGGGGAGGGGGATTTCTTGGTGCATTCCTTTGATTTGTTTTCTAGTGATATTATTTTCCATGGATCATTCTAAGGTTCCTTTTCTAACATCATACAACTATTTAACTTGGCATCAACATGCATATAGTGCTTTAATGAATCTAGGTCACTCTCTATATGTTGAGAATAGGGTACTTGAACCTAAAGAGGATGATAAGAAGATAAAATGGATGATTGAACATATGAAATCTCTTGGATGTCTCCATATCTTAATTTATCAAGATATATTGTTTCAAATTTAAACATGTAAAGATTCTCATGAAGCTTGGAACAAATTGAAAATATTAGATAGCATTGTAGATGAAGAAAAAGGCTATCAAATTGACAATGAATTGATGATCATTGATCCTAATAACTTTGAAAAAATACATGATTACATCACTAAGGTAAATGATCTAAGAGAGAAATGTAAAGCATGTGGAATTGATAAAAAGGACATTCGTTTGGTCTATAATGCATTGAACAAACTTGGTCTTGATTATGCAACTTTTGTTTCTATCTTTCATACTCATAGGTTAACTACGGGGTCTACAAATACTACACCTTCATTTGCATTTTTTTTTGAGATGTTAATACATGAGAAACAAAAGCTTCTTTCTACATGTCTCATAATGTTCCCTAAATCTCAAGCATTGTTGGTTGCTCAGGTGAAAGCAAATTTTGTTTGATAAAAATAGAAGAAATCAAAGAACAACCATGATCAAATCAAGTATAGAATAAATCCCCTTCCAAAGAGAAATCGTCTAAAAAGGAGAAGCCTACTTGTTCATATTTCAAGAATCTTGGGCATGACAAACATTCTTGTTATAAGAAGGATATTGATGAATTGAAACATATTATTAAAAATAATCACATTGACCTACCTTCCAAAATGTTTGAGTCAACTTCTTCTTCAAAATAGTCTAATAATAAAAAATGTCATTCTAGTATAGTTACTACATTAGGTAGGAAAGGAAAAACTCTTTGTGCTTCTATAGGTCTTGGATTAGGGAGATGGCTTCTAGATTCAAGAGCATCTCAACATATATAAACTTTACACTCTATATTATCTTCTTTTGAGTCTTGTGCTATGTCACATATTTTGATGGGAAAAAATACATTTATGAATGTAATTAGGAAGGGATCTATCCATATTGGGACCTGGAACTTTCAATGATATTTTGTTTGTATCTCATTTGTCAAACAATCTTCTTTCCATCTATCAAATTACTCATGGTCGAGCAGGGAGGACTGTGGAATTCACTCCTGATTCAATTATCATTAGAGACTTGGAGATTAGAGAGATTATTTCTATTGGGATGGATGATCATGCATCTCAATTATACACCTTTATAGATTTTTCTTCTAATGATGGCTTTGATCCTTTGATTGTTGATCACACTTCTAGCATGGATCACAATTTTGAGGAGAATTTTGGCTACTTGAACTTGGGTGTTCTCACATGTGAGCCCATTCTTGAGCCTTGGATTCCATCTCCTTCGTATTCTATTGCACTTGATGATGCTTATGTTGCCACATTTTTAGCATCTTGTGATTCAATGAAATAGGAGGGTGATCCGATAATATTGGTTTACAATTTTTTTGTAGTAGGGCCAGTGGGCTAGGTACACTAAATCTTCTTCCGGGGCCTATAGGTTTTAACTGACCCACGAGGGAGCTTGAAGATCCATTACAAACTAGTGATTTGTGACATTTTATGCATAAGATTCCTAAAATATAATATTTTAAAAATTGGAATAAAGATTGCATTTCTTTCCATCTTATTCAAAAACTAGTTTTTTAATAAAGTAAAACACCATTTTAAAGAGTGATGTTCCCTTTGTATACAACTATAACACCTATGAAGGATAAAATTCCTTTTTTGGAATTCAAGATTTAGAAATGTTCTCTAGCACTTTCCCATTTGGTTTCATAGTTTTATTTAAGTTTTTTTTTCTTAATTAAAGTTTGAAGTCAAATAATTTATAATATGAATTTAGATATGGGGAGATCATTAGCACAGCATATATATTTTTTTTGTATGTATCAAAATTCTTTTTTTTGTTGGATCAAGGACTTCAATATCTAGCACTAACTTATATTTTCCAGATTTGTTTGAAGTGAAATCTACTATTTTTTCCACCAAGGAAACAAAGGGAAGCGATTTTTGAGTATTTAGAAAAACCTACATTCCACAAAAAATAAAATAAATAATAATCGAAATTGAAATATATTTAAAATTATACTTTTTAGGAAGCATGGCAAGGAATACATACTTTACAAAAAAAAAATTTAAATAGGAACTGAACGTCCCCGAAGATAGAAATCAAAGTGAGTTTTTATGACATTTTGATAGAATTGAAAGCACAAAGGAGACTTCTGCTATAAGAATTATGGTTTTAAAACTAATGAGGAGTTCTCCATCCAGAGTTTGCAGTCTAAAAGGTGGTTTGATCCGACCCTCTTAGAATGGAATCCTTTGAAATACCATAAATTTTTCAAGGCTTAAATCTTTATATTTTCTAAAAAATGCTTGGTTTTATACCAAAATCAAGATGTCCCAAAAAGTGTAAACCACTATTGTAGGATCACCTAGGATATACATCATCTTCCAGATATAGATACTTTGGATGAGTACTTGAAATACATTGTAGGTTTGTTTGTGGAGTCCCACATTTCAGATTTGGGAGACACCATTGATTGTATACATCATCTCTTTGATGGAAATGATCATTCTCTAGTTGTTGTGAGGGAAAACTCTGACCCTCTTGTTCATTCTCTACATGATCACTTTTCATAGTTTGACATGAGCATGGATACTTTTAGATAATATTTGGAGAAGGATTTTTTATCTTTAGAGGAGATATCTTCTTTGGATTGTGTTCTAAATTAATCTCTACTAGATTTTGGATTGTCACTTTCTTCAGTGTGGCCTAGAGCACATATTTTAAGTGTGTTAGCTTTTGGCATTGATATGGAGACACTTGAACATAATTCAGAGACATCACACATCATTCTTCTTCCCACATCTTCCTTTCAGGAATGGGAAGACATCTTGCATACCATCTTGGTTTTGTTTCTTCCTAAGGGGAGTAATGCTGTATAACGAGATTGGATTATCTTTAGCATTCAATGTCAAGCATCTACCATCATTGCAAGAGACTCTATATTGAGGGGGGTTGCATCGTCTCTCTTCTTCTCTCTTATGGGGGGTTATTTTTCCTTGCAAATTGGGGTTTTTTCCTTCTCATTCTTTAGTGATAGAATTTTGTTTTCATTTCTCTTTTGGGGAAGAGTATTGTCCCATTGGGTTTTCTTCTTCTCTTTGTTTATGAGAGATTGCATTTTTACATGTATACTTAATATGTCTTAGTATTTGAGACCCATCTTTGCATCATTTGCATAATAATCTACTCCCTAAGTTGCACTTAAGGGGGGTTCTTGGTGTGAATTAGGTGATTTACCTGACTAGTCCACTAGTAGGTCCTATTCACATGTTAAGTTTACTTAGGTCCTAGGAATATTTCTAGAATTCTTAGGTGTCATATAATAATATCTTATCTTATCATGTCATTTAATACTTGTTTGCTTGGTAATTTTGGTGATTTTGTTGTCTCTTGATATAGGATTGAGACACTTTGCATGATCATGCATAATCCTATGTCTCACCTTAACTATATAACCAAGGGGTTCTCATTTGTAAATCATTCAATTTAATTCCATTGCAATCTTGTGCATTACATATTGATCGCATTTGATCTAATATTATGTTGCATCCATTATGGTAATTTTTTTCTCTCTTGTAGAAGGTTATTTTTGGTTTTGTAGGTGATCATGGAGGCTTGAGTCCTTGAGTGACTCTAACACATCACATGCTTATCCATGTGCAAATTTACCCTTGCTATAAGAGCCAAATGTAAAAGAAAGATAAAGAAAAACCAAGTGTAAAGTCATAAAAAAATGTCCAAAAGTAGTTTCTCATGATCCAACCCAATGAATATATAATTTAATGTTACCACTAAAAGAGCCTATCAACATACCTAGTGTAACAACCCACTTGGTTATTAAGTGAAAAACAAAACAACATATAGTTATAGTTTAGTATTAGTTATAATTTTTTTGTATCATAAGTTTAGTTATTTAAATAATCAAGTAGATCCAAACACACCCATCTATCTAAACGAGACAATCATGCTGCTATGGCCAAAGACTTACCACTTGGGACCAAATGGGTCTAGAGGTTACTCAATGAAGGATTGTAACTTACTATTGAAAGTGCATTAAGGTCTTTGCCAATTAGGATTTTTTTCTTTTTTTGAATAAAGTTAGCTTGTGTCCCATCTCAAAACTTGGTCTAAAGCCTCAAGTCAAGAAAAATAAAAATGAGATTTCTTCTATGTCCTAGTTTGTTTAAATTAACATTTGGTTCACTATTCTTGTTAGCTTTAGAGAATCACAAAATTGACTAGTCTTGACTAAGGAGGACTTACCAATATTGTGAACAAAAACTTGAGTTTGGGAACCTTCTTTATTTATCCAAACTACATACATATTCATGTCCATAGAATCAAGGTGTACAAGTCTGTAGACGTAATTTAATTTTTACACCCCAAAAAGCAACTATTACTAAATTGTAATTGTTTGATAAGTTTTAGGTTTCAACTTAATGATCAAACAAATCATTACACATTTAGTATCCCTTTGTAACTATGACTTAAATGTCTCATGAACACTCGTAATTCCAAGCAAGGGAGATAAATATGTGTATTAATCAACCCCCATAAACAATTACACTTCATCTCAAGCCCATCCCAAGATTTGATGTCTTCAAAGATGATCATTTTCTTAGAATTGTCTAAACAAATTAGCTAAATGATCAGTCATTGAGTTAGACTTTCAATAATAACAATTGTAAGCATCAATGACAAGTGAATTCAATAAACTTCAATCCTGACTTCCAACTATACATTATCTTCCGCCAAACAACATTCACAACAATCATAAAATCTCAATATATCATTAAATATGCAATTCCACATTACATTGCCTAGAACCTCTACTTCATTATTGATTCTTCATCAAATTTCTTTGAAACGACCCTATCTCATTTTCAAAATTCCACATCAACATCCAATATTGCAAAAGCCTAAATTTCCTCTTGATATTCCATCAAAATTAAACTTTAAAAATGCATCCTAGAAATATCTTCCCCATTACCTACCCCATGAAGAAGGAAAAAGTTTTCATATGAGTCATGATCCAAATCTTTTTTACCAAGGGCTTACAAGTTTATTCCAATCACTATCCCACAAAGGTATTGCCATTACAATTGTTGTTTCAATGTATGTGTCCACTTCCTAATAGTAGTAAAGAATACGATAGCCAAAAAGAAATAAATCATTTTCCACGATAAATAAAAATAAACGGAAAGAAGCATCAAGGGCCTAGTAATTACTTACGTGGCGAAGTGGTGATTTGGAAGGCAACCGACATTCTCCATCCATAAAAGTCAGATTTTGAAACCACAATTTCTTTAACAAATGGTTTTGTGTTCCTTGGTTTTGACACCCATTTTGGTTGTAATTGCGTAGAAATTTGTAAATTACTGTTTTAGTTTAGATTTGGGATTTTAAAAAAGTTTTTATTTTATTTTCTGAAAATTGTAATATAAGTATTTTTATATATTATTATGATTATACAAATGTTATTTTTAGTGTTTATTTGGTTTTTAGAAAAATAATTGAGATAAATATTCATTGGTGAATCTTATAAAAATATTGCAGAATATTTGTATCTTTATTATTTAAGTAGATTACAATATAATAACTACACATCTAAATTAAAAGTCATCTTTAGGCCAAATCATTATGAATAGAAGAATCAAGAAATCAAATATGACTGAACTATTCCTTAAAAAATATAAGTATTAATGAGTTAATTTTTAAGTTGAGATATTTTCATTATATTTTTTAATAAATAATATCTTATAATAGCAAAGGATTGTAAAGTAGTTGTGATATAAGCTTCAAGTTTAAGGGCTAAATTTAATGGTTGTATGATTGTTATTATGATTTTTTTCACCTAAAAAATATTTCTTAAATTTAATTGATTTTTTTTTTTTTTTTTAAATCCTATATATACACCTATTAATAAATTATAAAAATTATTGTAATATTTATCTTCATAAAAAATTCTTACAAAAATCCAATTATATATAATTATACATTTTTTATTTGATTGATAAGTCATTTTTTATTTTTTATTTCTTCAAACAAGCCAATTTGTTTTTAATTATCTTTAATATGCAAGCATTTGCATTCTAATAAATTATTAATAGCAATTGTAATTTCTTTTTTGAGTGTTATGGAAATACTACTTTTTTTGTTTTATTTCACTCTGTATCTTCAAAACATATCAAATGGTTGCATTCATCCACTTCATTATGAGATATACACAATTATGTATTATACTACTTGATACTAAAAAGGTTTCAAGATGACTTGATCTAATTCCAATAGAGTGGCTATACAATTATTGTGATGTTAGGCATTTTTATTTCTTGTTTTAATTAAGTGATAAAATTAAAATTTCAAAAAGCATTATGTATCTTTGATTCTTATTTATTTTTTTGAAATTTTTAGAGAAGGTAATCAATGCAATATTTTATCTATTGTAGATTTGAGTAGCGGTGATATTACTAATCTATTTTTTGTGTTCATTAATGCATATAATTATCTCAAAATATGTCATAAAATCATTTAATTAAAAGTGATTCAAAAGTCGGTATTGGCATGGTGTGATGGTTTAAAGGTGGTATTATTGTTCTTGCCACCAAGGTTCAAACCCCGTTGGGGTGGTATTGTTGAATGGTTGTATTCCGGTTCATAGCTCCGGTCAAAAGCGTTTACCACTTGAATAAAAAAAAAAAAAGTGATCCAAAAGATTTAGAGTACAAGTAGAGTCTCACTACTCTAAATTTATACTACAATAATCATATTCTCATTCCTAATTAAAACTAGTTAAATTTATTAATGCATCTTCTTTCATTAGAAACTCTAATCTTTGTGAGCCCTATCTATGTTTGTGCACATTCCAAGTTGATTCACCAACAACTAACCATGCAAAGGGTTGTGTTTCTTGTATAGTCAAGCTAATTTTGTCATAACTCTATTGTTATGATCACTAATATTTGTTAGTTCTTTCATCACTAAATCCATGGATTTAAAGAAGGATCCTTCTAGGTCATTGAAGTAACCAAGCTTCTAGAGGCTAGATTTCACATGTGAAAATGTATTGGAGTGCTTGAAAGAAGAAAATGTTGTAGCAAAGAGTGAAGCTCAATATTGTATATAGGGGTTTGATACATAGTGGGAAAGAGTTTGCAATGAACATGATACTCTATATAGGCAAAGGTTCTTCTAATAACCATATGAATGTATATTTATAGTTCATTAGATGATTGTTAGTTTACAACCAAGCTATATACAACTTGAAATTTATTTTTGGAGGCTTTTTACCTAACTCTAATTAATAATGGTAGCCTTGACATTTATTTTTTGAGATGTTTACCTAACTCTAAAGAAGTAGTGAACTTTTGAGATAACTTCAAAATATTTTACATTTAATGATGAGATATGTAACACTTAGTTTCTACTCATCTATAAGATAATGCTATCTCTAGAAATACTAGCAAGATTAATTAGAACATATGTCATGTTTTATCAAATCCAATTATGCCATCCTCATGTAGACCTTCAACTCTACTTAAATTTGTAATGTAATCATTTATTTCTTGATATATGACATACTAGTTTCTAATGATGGAGCAAATGTATAATTTTTAAGTCATAATAAATATTTCACAAGGTCAACTAAATTTTGTGTGATAATGAAGCTACATTTCGAAAGAAAGTCATTAATTACAACACTCAATATCATGTATTTTCTTGTATGGTATTATATGAATATAAACTACTTTATCTAATAAGTGTTTAAAAGAATATGTGAAGTTAATGTACCCCTATTAGACCTACCTTATGCTAACTTCAATCCATGATTGAATCTTCACCATCTATAAAATTTAGTACAATAGTAGTTAAAGATAAATTTTATCCTAGTGACCTACAAGGGGCTCCATAGATTTTGATGTTGCTCACTTTTTAGTAGAAATGGAGAAGGAGAATATGCTAGTGATACTACTATTGGGTGTCTCTTTGTTTTCTCACATTTGGTCCTTGCTTCAATGAGTTGTTGTTCATGCAGGCTACTAGTTATGTGGCCTTGTTATGTGCATTTTTTCCCTATCTCATGGTTTAGATTTTCTCTTGTCTTGTTTTAGTTTTTTGCACTATGGATCTTATACTTTTCCCTCTATGACTTTTTTCTCCTAGTTACAATCTTTAAGTTTTTGATTTCTATCTTATGCATTATTTATTAACTAGCCCCTTTACATCAATAATTATATTTAACTAATTGTGCTCCACTTTTTGATGGTGTGTGATTGATTGATACCTTCTATTTTATTTAGAGTGAGTTGTTTCATGTCTATTTATAGATTCATTTCTTAGTGCCTATGTGGTGTATTATATAATTACTTGCCTCCTTAATATGAATATAATGTTGCTATGATTTACTCATAGTCCTTCACTACCAACTACCTAACTTCACTTTTCATAAAGCATGACTAGAGACATGCTGAGGTATTGTATTGCATTGCATTGAGATTTTATAGCAAGCACATTCTTCACTAAAATGATCTCTTATAAATATTTTATGAGCCTCACATAGGCCCCACCATTCACTTTACTAGGGTTTATTTCTTTGTCATTCATCTACAGGCTTACCCAATCACCACTCTTTTATTATTTGTCATAATATTTACCCATCATGTGTATCCACTTCAACTACCTATTTTGTTCATGTGGTCAAACAAAATAATATCATGTTCAAGAAATGCTTTTATATGATAAAAATAACTATGGAAAATTCTTAATGTATTACATGTTCACCTTTTACATCAATGAGTGCTAAAAAGGGTAAATTCCTACTCATAAAAGTACATTGTAAGGTCATATATCTATTCATTAAAAGTTAATAAATGGCCCTATTAGGTCTCAAAATTGTTGCTCCACTTCCTAGAACCATATCTCACACTGAAGACTGAAGTTGTCAACAAATGAATAAAATTAGTTCATAAACATAAATATGGAGGACTCTGAGCTAACTCAACAAGAGTGGGTTTTATCTTCTACACTTTGAGCTCATCTAAACTCGGTAGGATATTCCTAGGGGTATACCTTAACATGTATTAAAATTGCTTGTGACAAGCAACAATGAACTTGATGATGGCTAAACTCAACTTATCTACTTAGCCCCTAATACTATCATTGGACTAAGTAAACTAGTTATCTCTAACCCCTATATAGATTATATTGTAATCCAAATCAGGCTTGAACCTAATTTGCATTTCAAAATTCTTGATCATTATTTCAAGGTGTCTTAAGGTCAACCTCTTATAATGTATTTAGTGGTCTCTAAGGTTTTTCCATTTATCATAAATCTCTAGGTTTGGATAGGGTACATGTTTTACATTAACAACTTATTGCATTTAACCCTTTCTAGTATTAAATGGGAAGTTTGATCTTATGTTAAACATTGTCAAAGTCAAAAGGGGATGCATTTTATGGAAAAACATTAGAAAAGGCATTTAAATGCCTTTGAGAATCCTATTTTCATGAAATGCACATGCAAATGGGAAAAAGGATAAAATTTTAACTTTGATTTTTTGAAGGTGAGAGGTTTGAAGTAATTGCAAATGCAAAGGAACATTATTTCATCTTTTATTTGCATGATGAAGGTGTTTTCATTTTTTTGACGTTTCCTTTCCTTCTAAACATGGGATAGGGTTTCATATTTGTGTTTGTGAGTGATTTTCATGTTGAAGATTTCCTTTTGTTTCCTCTATTGTATGGGATGCAACAATAAGTATTTGGATTTTTCATGCTTTAAACCTTTTCTAAAGTAATCATTGAGTAGGTATTATGAATCACCTATGCTTGGATAACATAGGGTTTCAAAGAAGCAACAAACAAAGGGTTTGTATTGCAACATGTAGTAGTGGATTTGTAGATCAAGAATGGATATTCATAATCCATTCATGGAAGAACTTGTTTCTTATGAATGGTAGTCTTTCCATTATAGCAGTGGAACCTTCAAGGACCTAAATAATCAAGTAAGAAAAATGGACAGTTTAGGAGGGACCTTGACCTCAAAGCATTCAGGGTTTCATTGATGTGGAAACCATTGTGAAAAGTTGTAAAGGAAATAATGATGAGATGGATGTTAATGTGTTTGAGTAGGTTCATGAGGAATTGATCTCACTTCTAGTGACTGTGAGGGTTAATGATCTCCAACTAGTTGTTTCCATCAATGAAGTTGATTTGAATGAGAACATCAAAGTTATTGTGACTATAGACATCAATTATGTTCAAGTGTTGATAGTAGACCAAACCTTGAATGAACCTTCACTACCATGAAGGCAGGAATGCAATCATTTGATATTGCTATTCCAAAGATCAAAAGGGCATTCATCATATCAAGCATGGGAATAAGATGTGGTGACTATTTTATCAAGAAGTGGTACTGAGAAAAGGTAAGACCATGCATTATGAAAAATCTGAAGGACATTCCCTATTATAATGACAATAGGGAACTGAAGAATAGTATGCACACAATGAGGGGAAATTTATGTAGTCAAGAGTATGATGCAATATGAATAAAAGGTGGTGAGCATCTTATGAGAGAACACAGTCTTAGGCTTCCAATCTAAAGGAGTCAAAGGAAATCCATCTTCAAGATCAGGCCCTTAGGGTTTCATAACAATCAAACCTTGGATAGTGCCACGAGCCTTAAAGTAATAGTAGGGTAGTCACTCCATAAAGAAACCATTGAAGAATGTAAACAGATGATGAAGGGTGATTTCCTATGAGAGGTCTCAAAGCATGAAGGAAATCAATTGCCATTAAAAATCCATCATGGCCCTGAGAATCTTGAGGAAAGAGGCAAAGATAACCTTGAGGAGGTTAGTTCAGGGTGATATTAGATATCCTTAGTGTAGCTGGTATGAAGGGTGATGTTGATAATTGAAACTCTCAAATTTTAGACAATGAGAAAGATAAGTGACTGAGTTATCAAGGAAAACAAGAGCCACTACACAGACACAATGAATATCCCTAAGGCATATATGAAAGTGAGTATAGGTTTTCAAAAATTAAGGAACATGATGATATTATTTACAATGCATAGAGAGTAGAGGACAACACCAATGGAGTAGGAATATCATACTAAAAGCACAGTTAGAAATGGAGGAAAAGGTGAGGTTCATGAAAATCAAGTCAACATTGTTGATAGTCCAAAACCTAGGTTGAAGGAAGATTGTAGCTTTATCCTACCAACCACAAAGAGATCTAAAGGCAATGAATATCTTTATATTTAATTGAGAAAGGAAAATAAGGCTGTTACCCACTTCTCCTTTTGGAGAAACTTTTTGTTTATGGAGTGGAAAAGAAAAGAGAAGGAAGGAAGATGAGAAGAAAGGAGCTCTCACATATGATGGAGGTGTTTAAGGAGCATGGTTGTATAGATAAGTCCTTATTTTCCTTATTGTTATCAAGTTAGTTTATTTAGAAGATTTATTGAGTTATTTTGTGATTATTTGAAAAGGCGAATTAAAATTTGTGAGTATGTATCATAACCCAATTTTATTGCATATTTATTATAATATGGTAAATTGAATTATTGAAGAAATTCAATAAATATTAAAAGGAAATTTTGGAATTTTTGGAAATTGAATAAAAGAGTTGATTGATGTTGACTTTACAAACTTTTGGAAAGATATTTTTTATGTTATCAAGAATTGAGAATTATTGATCAATTTGCAAGTGCAAGTGTGTGCAATTGCAAGGTGATAGGTTGAAGGAAGAGAACATAGTTGAAGTAGGCTTGTTTAGTTGGATTGAATGGTAAAGTAGTAGGAATCTTGGTGAACACACCACAAATGGCATGGAGACTTGCATTTGAACTAGTTTGCATATATAAGAGAATGTAATTTCTTGACTTGAATTGTTTCAATGCCTGAAAATGAATGGTTTGTAGATTAAATTGTCTATTTAAACTCTATGATTTGAAGGAAATGAAAGTGAGCATTATAAAGAAAATTCCTTTTTGGTGTATATATATATATGCTCGAAATGAAAATTCATGTTCCTTACTTTAAATGATAGTGTATGGAAATTATAAGCCATTCCAAGCAAACAACTTATACATGAATGCAAATATAAATATATATACATGTATGTAAATAAAATTCAAATACATACATACATATATATATTATATGTATGTATGTATATATATACATTATTTGAAACATGGTAAATATGAATGAAAATCATTTTAAATACACACACACACACACATATATGTATATATATATGCATATATATATATGCATATATATATATGCATATATATATACATATATGTGTGTGTGTGTGTGTATTTAAAATGATTTTCATTCATATTTACCATGTTTCAAATAATGTATATATATACATACATACATATAATATATATATGTATGTATGTATTTGAATTTTATTTACATACATGTATATATATTTATATTTGCATTCATGTATAAGTTGTTTGCTTGGAATGGCTTATAATTTCCATGCACTATCATTTAAAGTAAGGAACATGAATTTTCATTTCGAGCATATATATATATACACCAAAAAGGAATTTTCTTTATAATGCTCACTTTCATTTCCTTCAAATCATAGAGTTTAAATAGACATACTACTTATATATACCTACATATACATAGATATGTACACATATTCAAATTTATATTGAATTCAAAGTTGATAATTGATATATTCTAAATCGCACTGTTGAAATCAATGAAAAATCACAAGGAAAATCCATGAAGGACGTGGACTACCACAACCTTAACGACAATATTCGAACCCAGAAGTGATCGATAGCGTGGCCATAACGCCATTGCCCATAAAACATGCAAGATAGTGTTGTTTCCATTTTGGAAGAGAACCCAGGTGAAAAAGCAGAGAAGAAGAAAGAAATTTGGGGATTCGAACGGAAAAAGTAGGGGACGAACTTGAGAATGGAAAAATCTAAGGAAAATGTCATCAAAGTTTGATTTGGAGGTAAATTGATCTCCTTATTTTGCATAGACTTAGCTTTATTGCTAATATTGAAACATGCTTGAAATTTTTCTTTCATTTTAATCAAGTTTTATCACGACATCATAAAATGTGGTTGTTGTTCTGTATTTGAATCGGCTTGAATCCGAATGTATGAATATATTGTTTAACACCTCATGGAGGGTGCATGGCCTACAACTTGCATAGTATGGGAACTGTCAACTTAGAGCCTTCACGACTATTATACAGAGCCAGGCTGAGGCTAGCCTCCAATGGATCAACCTTCATCCATATGTTTCATGATAATGCTATCCTTATATAGGCTATCAAAATTTATTATGAATTACTATGTGTTGTAAATATTAATCCTTGAGAAGAATCAATTTGTGATCTTGTGGGAAGGGTATGTTTGCATTTTATTTGTATTGTTTCTAATGTTCATTATCGATGGGTTGATAATAGTAGTAGGGTTTGAAACAAAAGCTCTTAAAGCTTTGCATATATGTATATTGTCATTTAATGGGAAGCTAACCTCATTCTGTAGGAATGATGAAATGGTTTCAATATTAGAGAAACACCAAGCCTTGCTTGGTTCGATCTAAAGATCGATGGGCTAACCCCCTGAATGTGTAAATGGTACAAACATAAGTCTGCATGTTTAATATTGCTGCATGCATGGTATAAAATAATAAGCCCTCATGGGCGATTTCAAATATATCTTTGATGCTTAGAAAGAGGACACTTGACCATTAAGATTATTTGACCCATATCAACTGTAGTTTGTTTATTGCAGCCTAAAAAGGAAAGAGTATTGTTTGAACTCGAAACTTATATACCTTCTTTGAATGAAATATTTGCCCAAGTATTTCATCGACAAACATGTCGAACATGGTTCTTTATAATATTAAAGTTGCTAATTGAATTTTTCAGTGATGCAGGTGTACATGATTTGAATAATAAACATTCTATCCTTGTGTATGAAATTGGGCTATTTGATTTGTTTATTTTTAGAACATTGCAAAAAACCTGTTTTTATTTTAAAACAGTGAACATTTACTTGTAAAGTGATCATTTAGCTTGTAAATAGCTTGAGATAAAAAATAGAGGAAACAACAATATTTGTCTTTAAATGTAATTGTTTAGTTTGAAATAGTATTGTGTTGATGTAAACAGTGGTTATTCTTTTCAAAACAACTCTATTTTGTTAAAAAGTTATCTTTATAGCTAAAATCAACCTTGCTCAATAAACTGTTTATTCAGAAATAGTACTTGTTCTACTTAAACAATGAATGTACATATGTGAACAACTTGCTTTATAATTGTTTAGTAGGAAACAATACTTGTTTTGTTCAAACAATGAATGTACATATATGTAAACAACTTGCTTTATAATTGTTTAGTAGGAAATGGTACTTGTTCTACTTAAACAATTAATGTTCATATGTAAACAATCTATTTTGTGACTGTTTAGTAGGAAACAATACTTATTTTGTTTAAATAATGAATGTTCTTATAGAACCAAGATCCTAGTACCTGCAAGACACAACAAACACATTAGAAGATTCAAATGCAAACCAAGATCAAAGTTCCCCATAAAATCCATTAGCAATGCTCAAAATAGGAATGAAAATAAGAACACAATGAAAAAGCAATAAGATATATTAAATCCTATTAGAAGCATGCAAACTCTTGATCTTATGGGGGAGTTGGTGCCAATTTGATGTGGAAATTGGCCCTTTCCCAACACCTATGCAAGTTTTTGATGATTTGGTGATGATTGATCCACTTGGTGATTGCTTTAAATGAACTTCATGGAGAAAACCTACAATAACCTAGCTATGCCTTGATGAAATTGATGAAAATGCTAATGTTTGAAGATGAAAATGAGTATAGCAAGTTTTCTCAAATTATGGATGATGAAATGAGGAAAGAAGCCTCTTATTTATAGAAAGACAAGGTGAAGAAATGACCAAAATGAAGCAATGTGGGACTAAATTTCAACCAATGGCCAAGTGCCACTTGTCAAGAGATGGATGGATGGAGGATGTGCACATTTTGATGAATGTTCCCATAAATGCATTTATTTGAAATTTGAAATTAGTGAAATGACAAGGTGGATGAAGAGTCAAATGGAGTAATGGCCACTTGGCTTAATGCAAAAGAACTTGTAAGATGAAATAAATGTCTTGTTGGAAGGACTAAGTCCACTTGGAGGGATTTCAAATTTGAAGGAATATTCCTCTATTATGCCATGTTGAGAGAAAATATGGATTTAATAAATGAATTAAATCTATTTTCATGTGCAAGTGGAAAATCTAGAGGATGGGATATGGATTAGAATTAAATTAATCAAGGGTTAATTAATTTAATGAGGGATTAGATGATGTGACAAACTTGACTTAGATTTATGGGTTGATTTAAATCAAAAAGATGAGAAGAATATGGTATAAAGATTTTTTATTTATTTAATTAAAAGGGGATGATGTTAGATTAAATCAAATAAGGTTTAATTTATTTAATTCAATAGAGTGACTTTAGAGATTTAATTAAATAAATTGATTTATTTAATTAATGAGAGAGAATGACTTAATCAGATAAATGATTTGTTTAATTAAGAGAGAAAAATTGATGACTTTAATCCAATAAGGGTATTCGATTAAATGGTTAGACTGAAGGATGATTAAGGATGAAATGGTGATAGTTAATCGAGATCAAGTGTGTAATTCCAATCAATACATTTTACCTGTCTATAGTTCTTATGTAAACAATAATGTTAGAATATCATAGTTATAAGAATGCAATAATAGTATGTGTGAAATTGCTAGCATAGACTTGTTTTGATTCTTTATTTTGATGAAGAAACATATAATGGAATACTATTTTAAGATTGCAATCTAAATTAATGATTATTTTAGAATGTATGCACAAACTTTAACATTAGTAGGCACATATATGTGTATGCACATAGACTTCATCTATGTACATATACATACTTGTGGCATACCTTCTTTTGTTTTTAGTACATTTATAAAAGGAAAATGCTATGATGAAAAGTAAAAAATAGTCATAAGAATGATATGATTGATTGTTGAATTACTCTATGAATCATAAATTTGATTTCTGTTTAGAGAGTAAATTAGTATTCCAATTCTTCTTTTGAAGACATTTGTGAAATAATATTTTAAATACTTGAACAAAACAATGATACTTTAGTTGACTAGAGCACCTATGGGTAGGTGTTGCTAGAAGGTAGATTGCTATTATGAGATGTATAGTAGAAAGTTACCTTCTAGGACAGGTGCCGAAATGGAGTTTAGAGAATATTGGTTTGCTTTACCATATCCTATTGTTTGTTGTTGTTGCAACACATTCATTATGCTTGGCAAAGCAATATAGTTCATTATGCATGTATGAACTCTGTGATTTCACTCTCTACCATTCCTAGCATAGATCTTGCAATTTCTTTTCTAACTTTTAAATAGAAATTGTGTGTTGATGTATGGGCACACACCAGATTCTACCTTGCAGATTGTTCTCTTGCTAAAATTTTCATGTAGGTTCGAGCATTCTTCAAGTCAAAAGAATACTGAGGAAGCATAAGCTTCGTGGTTGGGCAGTAAAGCACTTCAACCATGTTCTCGTCCACTAGTGGAGGCGAGCATCCAAGAAGAACCTTAGTTGTTCACAAGACTATTATAGTTTATGATGTAACTTGATGTAATACATTTGTGTACTTGATGGAACATTTACAATGTAATGACTTTGAGGCCTTAGGAGCCAAGTCAAACCTGATATTGTAATTTGACTCTTGAATTGAATATATGCATCTTTGACTCATTTTAAATGGATATGTGTAGCTATGATTGACTTTATCCACTAGTTATGTCTTTTTAATTTGGAGTATATTCATGTGTCATTTACAATAATATTAATTAAGTAATAATTTTGAATGGGTTATTACAGTATGTGGATTGAGAGTATGTTGGGTGAAATAGATAGATAGAAAATTGTGGATGTTATTTTGTTTAGTTTCCATACTGGAAGAACATTTGGTAGTTATCTTCTTGCTCGAGGGAATGGCTAGAACCCTATGAGGCTTCACAATGCCATTTATGATAGGGTGGAGACCACGCCTTATTCATTTGTGTGTTATTCATTGTACTTGTAAATATTATTTGTAATATTGAGGGATAGTATTTTGTTGTAAAATGGAAAAGGAGCAAGTCTTATGCATAGGCATATTATTTTAGACATTTTTATGTATCAAATGTAATAGTAAAAGTTTAAGTAATGAAAGTAAATTTTGTTGAGATTTTCTTCTTGTTGTTTTATTTGAAACCTTGTTGGTGATATGAAAAAAATAAGGTATTCATTTGTAATGATAATAATGGACTCATATGTTTTACCTTAAGGAAAATGAGATGGGTTTTCATGATGAAAATTTTGGGCATGACATATCCAAAGGTTTTATCAAAAGTGTATACTCTTGAAGATGGTAATGATTAAAAAATATTGAGCTAAATAAGAGATGAAGAGTTGTTCATTTTTCATAGTGTTCTGTATCTAAATAGAAAGTTCTCTGAGTGGTTTTCACTATTATGAGATGGGATGGTCTAGAAATCACATTAATTTATGCTAAGTATATTTTAGGTCATTTACAAATTTAGAGATAATATATTTCTTTATATGGTGTTATGATTCTTTTTCTCCAATATCTCTAGCTTCATCCCTAAGGGTGAGTGGTCATAAACATGGCCCAAGGTTGTGAAGTCTCTAAACCCTACCTCATGGTTGTATAAAATCCATCTTATGTTCATTGGTTGATGAATTTGATCCTTGTGCTTAGATTTATAAGATCCTCAACCTTTATCTAAGTTAATGATCCTTAAAGCATGAAGGTAGTCACCCAAAGCTCATTGCCACATTCTCATGTTAACAAATATCTTTAAAATGACTTTGAGAGATTTTATATTTGTTATGTTAGGATAAAGTGTGTGGTTTGCTACTATGGAGGATACAATTGCAACCAAGGGGTAATAGTTATTATTCCTTGAAAATTGGGTAAGTTGGGATAATGTTTATTAGAAACAACTTCTTAACAAACTCAATATCATAAAAAGAAGTGACAAATGTCTATTATCCATGAGATGAGCATAGCCATTCTTTGATAAAATAGAAACATGCAATTTTTAATATTATTAGAATAATTCTAAAAAATTGTGTAAGAGACTATAAATTGTAATTGAAGAAGATACTAAGCTATATTAGAAATTTCTATGTATACTATTTACTCTCTTTATTTTAACGAATCAATATAAACTATTCCTTATGGGATGTATTTGAATTATTTCCTTTTGTTCTATTATATATTTCAAGAAAATTTTATTTATTAATATACATTTGTTATATTTTCATTAGGACTATGCTAGTTGGTATTCAAGTAATACTTTAAAAATTATTTTAATATATTCCTCTTTATAAGAAATATTTCATACTTAACATATGGAGTAATTTATGTTTTTGATTAGTTGAGTAGGGGAAGGTCCCTAAACCCAATACAAGAGCATCTCAAATCATTAAAACATATATTTTAACAAGATGATGTTGCAGGTTATTGTAGCTATTTTCATTGATATCAACAAAATGGAGATTGTTGTAGGTGTTGTCATTTATGTCAATAGAGTGGTTTTGTGGAAGGTTGCATGTGATGCAATCTATGTGATGTTCAAAATTGTTGTGAAGTTGTGGTTTCATCAAGTTGATGAAGAATGTTGTAATTATGGTCTATAATGTTGAGAATAATTTTATTCTTTTTCTCTTGATGTAAAACATTGCATATGATATGAAAGAATGTATGAAAGGTTTCAATGTAGTTAGTGGCTCAGGAAGTTGTACTGAAAAGGTCCAGAGAATGCTCCGTATTCCTCTGAATTTGAAGATATAGCCTTATGGTTTGGAAGTTTGACGAAGAAAAGTATGAAGTATGTATGTTCCTATTTTTAGTGGATGAAAGTTACCACAAAAGTTTCTAGAGACAACAAAGTGAAGATTGTGTTGTTGCAATCAAGAAGGTTTAGAGGAATGCCCTATATTTCTCCACTTTTGAACATTTGGTCTTGTGGTTTGGAGGATGAGTTCAAATTTTCTATCTATTTTCTCATTTCAATATTTAGGTGTTGTGGTGTACTGCAAGTTGGGGTTTCAATGTTCTATCTCAAGACCATGTTTTTTTGGGTTTGCAAGAGGTATTGGGGTCAGTGTATGTTTGCTTGTGCCAACATAAAGTAACATGAAGTTGTGAAGGAAGTGCATGAGAATGTTTTTGAATATCATATAATGCTTGTAAAGAGATATGCTTATTATTTTTTGATCTCTTTAGTACCACCTTTGGTTTGGAGTTAATGCACGAAAGGTTAAGAGTTTGTTGGGTTGACTTAGAATGTTGAAGCATTTGTGCCTAGTTTTTATAGTGCACCAATGTGGGGTTGTATACAAAGGTAAAATAGATGTTACTTATCTCTTCGTTTGGACAACATTTGATTCCCTTTTCTAGCAAATATTTTGAAGTCGACATATTAATTGTACTTGCACGTTTCAGCTTCACCGACAAGGAGAAAATGTTTGAAGCTTGTGGAAGATATAAATGGAAGATCAAGTGTGTGATCAAAGTGTTTGATGTGTTTGATATGAAAATATGTGAGATGTGTCAAAAGAAGTGAGCTAAAGGAAATGTAATGTGTAGTATGTCGAAAGCAGTGTGTTGAAGGTAGTAGAGAGTGAGTGTGTATGTGAAGAAGTAAGGAATTGTGTTGAAGGAAATGAGTCAAAGGAAGAAAATTTGTGTGAAGTGAATAAGATTGCCAAAAGTATTGAGTTGAAGGAAGCAAAGGTTATTAAGTAGAGTGCAAAAAGTAGTAAGCTGAAGGAAAAAGAGTGTTGCAATGGTGATTGATCGAGAGGTTATATCAAGTATTGTGTACAGAGGTTGTAGCCTCATTCTATAAGTGTTTTTGTTTATAGGGATTTGTGAACTTCCTTTGGTTGAAGCCATAAAACTTATTGTAAATTTTATTTTTCATTTGTGAGGCTGGATTTGCATAGTAGCTCCAAGCAACTTGCTCACTGTGCTTTTTCCCTTATAAGGTTTCCATATAAATATGGTGTTATGATTGTGCTCTTAT